>SKCR01004881.1:0-74544 GCA_019454045.1 Zanthoxylum bungeanum | reverse complement strand
TAGTAGGGGTGGGCGCGGTTCGGTTTGGTTCTGTTTTTGCTAAAAACCGAACCAAACCATATTTTACGGTTCAAATTTTTTACCTCTCAAACCAACCATTAAATAACGGATCGGTTCGGATTGAAAAATTTTTAAACCAGCGGTTTACGGATTGGTTCGGTTCGGTTTACGGATTATTATATTTAAAACAAATTTCCATCCACTTAAGTGAAGACAAAAAAAAAAATTAGTCTTTCAAACAAATAGTATGAAGTGCTAGGGTGTAAGCTGTGACTCCAGGGAACACATGCACTCCATAAAGAATTGAAAAATGAGGCACAATTAATTATTGTATTTTTTAAAAAATTACCTCGAATAATGATGTTACAATCATTCTAATTAAAAGATAAATCCAACATCTTACTTTCAAGAATAATGATGCTACCATAAAACAATAAAATTTAAGAATAAAAGTATCAACAAATAAATTGAAGAATAAAAGTATTAACAAATAAATATATTAACAAATAATTTAAGAATAAAAGTATTAACATACTAATAAAAAGAAAACATATAATAAAATTAAAAGAAAAATACAAATACAATTTTTTTTATAAAAATATATAATTTTTTTAATTATAACGGTTCGGTTCGGTTTAACAGGTGCGGTTCGGATTAGCTCCTGAACCGAACCGTAAACCGTTTGGGGTGAGCCAATCCGAACCGCAAACCGAACCGTTAGAAAAAAACCGTAAATTCGGTTCGGTTTGGTTCGGTTTGCGGTTTGGTTCGGTTCGGTCGGTTTTTTTGTCCACCCCTAGTGAATAGTATAAGTTAATTCCTTTCCTTAGCATTTCTTTTTATTACTTTTCAGTAATTTCATTTTATGTCTTTTAAGTTATATCAGCTTTAGCTATGTGTGTAACTGAATTAAATATCTAGGGTTGTGATAAAATCTAATATCACACGGTTTTAAAAAGGATTAGATTATAGTTTGGGTAATTAAAGAGTTATTTGTTGAGTCATAATCTTAATGCCTTTTTATTAACTGATCACTAATAAAATTGAATAGATAAACCTAAAATGAACTAGACATAAGGACTTTAAGTTTAAAGACCTTATACTCAACAACCCACGATCTTCTTTAAGGATAGATAAACATTTAATAGATTTCCTTACAGGATATGAATATACCTGTTGGGCGGGGGTAATCATAATTGGAATTCAAACTTAATGAATCTAGGTAATTTGGTTGACATAGACATATGATTCAATTGAATTAAACTAGGTATTTGTAAATGACCATCGGAAGAGGCTTTTACATAATTTAATATTCCAGATTAATAAATCAATATTTACCCAACTATGATTTAACTACTTCATCTTTTAATTAATATTGGAAGAATTCACAACCCTAGATAGTTTTAATTCTCATTAATCTACTCTCAATTTCTTTTACTTGTTTTAAATTTAGAATCATCATTATCCTTTCAAACAACTTGTTAGATATTAGTAATCACTTGACCTCATAAAATTAATAGAATAGCTATTAAGTCATCGTGGGATCGATACTTTTTATACTACTTGAACGATACGTGCGCTTGCGTTATACGTGTGTGATTACGCCGGTCATGGATTGCTTGTGTGTTGGCTGTGAGGGTGTGTAAACATTGTTGGGTTGATGCTCGTGACTTGTGTGGGTGCGCAAATGTAAGGCTGACTAAGTTGGGCGAACTTAGTGCCGCACTTGGCTAAGAAAACTTGAGGTTGAAATTTAACCGCGTGACAACTGGTATTAGAGCCCAGTCTTGGTCTGATGGCGGGCGGAACTAACGCTGAACTAAAGAAGCGAGTGACTAAGTTGGAGGCACTTGTTAGGGAGTCTAACCGAGAGACTGTTCCTCATTTTTTTTTGTTGATGGAGCAATTGGCAGAGGAAATAACAGGCCTTCGGAAAAAACTTGAAACGCAACGCGTTGATGATGAGGAACACATTGTCATAGTCACCAGATATTGTGTGGATTTTTTGGATGTGTGGAAAGCTAGTAAAGAGGAGATGATGAGGGAGATCACTATTCTAAAGAGGGCTTTGAGGCGTGGACAACCTACTGGGGGTGAGGCCGCGACCAAACTAAAGGTTCCTGAACCAAAACCATTCGGTGGTGCTCGAAATGTGAAGGAGTTAGAGAATTTCTTGTGGGACATGGATCAACATTTCAGGGTTGCTCATATTCTTGAGGCAGAGAAAGTTACCATCACAAGCATGTACTTGGATGGTGATGCGAAGTTGTGGTGGTGAACTCGGTCAGATGATGATGAAACAGCGGTGCGTCCTACGATAGATACATGTGAGACGCTGAAGAATGAATTGAATGATCAATTCCAACCCACCAACACAGCGTGGATTGCAAAAGAGGCCTTGAAAAGTTTGAAGCAAACCGGTTTCATTCGGGGATTATGTAAAGCAGTTTAGTTCATTGATGTTAGATATAAGGAACATGTACGATGAGGACAAGTTCTTTAATTTCATGTATGGATTGCAAATTTGGCACAAAATGAGTTACAGAGGCAAGATGTGCGTGACATACCCGGAAATAACAGCGGCAAATTGCCTAGTGGACTACAAATCTATTTCTTCAACAAAGTCCAAGCCAGATCCGAAAGGGAAGGGAAATGAGCAATTCCGTGATTCGGACAAGGGAAAAAAAGAGCAATGAAGGAAAAAGGAAGCCACAAGACGATGGGAAGTCTAAAGGGGTTTGCAATAACAACAAGGGCTGCTTCATCTGTGATGGTCCACACATGACAAAGGAATGCCCCAAACAAGAGAAACTGAATGCTCTCATGGTTGCGAAGACGGGGTAATGAAGAGGAAGAATACTCGGCAAGGCCTAGTCAGATGAACCATCTTCAGTTAGTGAATGTATTTCGGGAAGACAGATTTGACAACAGCTTGATGTATGTCCAAGTCCTCATCGATGGGAAAATAGTGAGGGCAATGGTGGACACTGAGGCTACATATAACTTTATTGCGGTAGGAGTTGCCGAGAAGTTGTGCCTCGAATTGACTAAGTTAGTGAGTAGCATGAAGGTTGTCAACTCGACAGCAAAGCAAGTTCAAGGCACAGTTGCATGAATGACTATACAACTTGGTCAGTGGCATGGGTCGTGTACGTTGATGGTAGTACCTTTGGATGATTTCGAGTTGATTTTGGGAATCAGCTTTTCATCCAGGCCAAGGTTGCTGTTGTTGGAGTTGGTGCTTGGAGCGTCAATCCGAATAATGTATAGTATATTATATTTTATTATTTATTAATAAAATAACTATATTTTCATTTCAAACTTTATTAATGGTATTTTCATTATGCATATTAGATTGATGTATAAATATGCTAAGAATGACGTCGACCTTAGAATAGTCATGTAGTAATACTGGATACTAGGTGGTCCGACATTGGGATAAATATTACTATTATAAACTATTCTTAAAGTATATATATTCATAGTCGTTGGTTTTGGAATACTGTCGAATTCCTATAACCGAGAAGATTAGCACATGTCGTATATTGGAATTGGAGTTCCAATAGTTTAACCTGATGTACCATGAGCTTTGGAAGCTCGTATAGACATGTGGGTATTGGTTTGACCGAATACTGAATGACTCACAGGTGATCCTAATAGTTGGAAGTATACACCACCGTTAATAGGAATCTCCTCGAGTCGAGTAGCATATGTGATCATTTGACTATATGATAACATTGATTTTGTGTGAGATCCTTCACACTTTGATGCCATGTATGTCAGAAACTTTTCATGGTTTGGCCTCTAGATGTTCGTTGGGTGTAGACCGATGCACTTAGTAATCAAGTGCGAGTCAAGATAGGATTCGTCGGCCCATATGTGTACTATAAGGGGCTTAGGTATCCATGTGAGTAAGTCACGATTCTTAAGACTTTGGCTAAAGCCGATCACCTAGGGTGGATCACATCAGTTGTAAAGAATCGTTGACATGTCGACATGAGATGTGCACCTTTGGAAACTTGACGGTGTATTCTATGTATCCTGAGTACAACTCGGATTGCCTATGATTGAGGGATTGTGAAACATATGTGATGACCTCGACTGGTATAGTTCAGAAATGTCGTTCGTGTTCTTCGCGAATTTGGAGGTGGCTGAACTGCGTACATATTAGCTAGGCTTATATGACGAACGTGTCTGAACTTAGAGAGTCACAATATGAAGTGTACTCGTTGAGTACTTGGGTAGCCAATAAATTTTGATAAAAGATAATATTTGATATTATAATTATCAACTAAGATAATCAAGTGTTATTGGATAACATTGATTATTTACTTTAACTAATCCATTTCCTAATCTTTGTCTTGATTTAATTGGATTAAATCAAAGTGGTAGACAATGAAGATTAGTCACACTTAATTATACATATTTGGACAAATTAAATTAAGCCCCCATAAAAGTTGATTACAACTTTTATTAATTAAAAATTACCTAAGTTATGTTATAAATAGCAAGCTTTGGGAAGGTTTTAATTAAGCAAAGCAAGAAAAACAAAGTTTTGTGAAAGCTTGAGAAAACTAAGTCCAGACAAATTCTTAGAGAAATTAGCCTAAGTTAGAGAAGTGTTTAGAGAAGCTTGTGAGGTCTCTACAATATTTCATGTAGGAGAAGTCAATATTGGATCTTGGATTGAAGCTTGCCAACATTGGAATCAAGATTGGATCTTGAAGTGAAGTTTGCAAGCCTTGAAACTTCTCCTACCATTTCAACAAAAGAATGAGATTGGATCTTTGCATCAAACTTGCTAGGTAAGTTTGAACTTCTTATAAGTTATGTTCTTTTATATATTGGATACATGATTACATAGCTTAATGTTGAAATAAGGCTAATAAATTATGTTAGGATGCTTTAGAAATATAAACACAATATGATTGGTAATTGGGTCAAAAATATTTATGTTAGACATAGACATAAAATTAAAGTTTGGAACTCTAAATTAAAGCTTTGAGCTATGGCTACCATTCCAGAATCACTTGACCACATTTGGGTGACCTAGAATTATTCATGAGTCATTTCATTGTGTGATTCTATTTTGGGTTATAATTTGATTCAAAGAAATGCATATATATATATATATAAAATACATATATGTTTATTTCATAACTTGTATTGTGGTTGTTTTTGAAATTAAAATTATCTTGGGTGATTTTAAAAGTGTTTAGTTTTTAAAATTAAAAAAAAAAATGGGGCAGGTTTTGCTCTCGGCCAATTTGGCCGAGAGCAAGGCGCTGCAGCACCACAAAGTGGCGCTGCAGCGCCAATGCATGCTGCACAGCAGCATGCGAGGCATGTTGTTGCCAGCAGCATGCCTCGCAAGTATCATGTTGCTTGCGCAACATGCCTTGGCCCGGGTAGTTGCACTCTTATCCGATTTTTATCCCGATTAATTTTTTTCCGGATCCAAATTTATTTCTGGTTTTTTCTTAAATACTTGAAAAATAAAATAAAATATTATATTAAATTTTAAAATGCACCCATGCTAGATATTCATGGGTTAGACCCGCTTTCGCTGCGCGGGGCACCGATCCAATCCTAAGGGTTCCACAATTACCCCAACAGCGGTGATGCCTTACTTGGCGAGTCTTCTGATCTGTGATAAGGACCAATCATGATTTGTCCCTACTGTTGGAAAAGTGTGTGGGTGTAAACGGGCTGAAGGACAACATGAGTTTGTATCAGCCTTGTAGATTGAGAGTGGGTTGAAGCGTAGAGAGGATACATACTTGGCGGCACTCATAGAAGTCAAGATGGGAAAGACAGTGGAGGTGTCTGATTCGGTTGCAGAACTGTTGATGGAATACAAGGATGTAATGCCTCCGGAGTTGTCGAAGTCTCTTCCTCCTCGAAGATCTACTGACCACAAGATAGAATTGGTCCCTGGTGCTGGGCCGCCTGCCCAAGTATCATATAGGATGAGTCCTTCGGAACTAGTTGAGTTGCGAAAGTAATTTGGAGAGTTTCTTGATGCCGAAATGATCCAGCCCTCGAAAACCCCATATGGTGCGCCTGTTTTGTTCCAGAAGAAGCAAGATGGATCCTTGCGGATGTGTGTGGATTATAGGGCTTTGAACAAGGTAACGATCAAGAATAAGTATTCAATTCCGTTGGTGGCAGATTTGTTTGAACGTTTTTCCAAGCCGTTCTACTTCACTAAGCTGTATTTCTGGTCTGGCTATTCGGATTGCCAAATGGGATGAGGGAAAGACTACTTGTGTGACAATGTACGAATCATATGAGTTTTTAGTAATGTATTTTGGACTTACTAATGCACCCGCTACTTGAGTTTGTGGACCGTTTTGTAATTTAATGAATGATATTCTATTTGAGTTTGTGGACCGTTTTGTGGTTGTATATCTGGATAACATTGTTATATATAGTGAGAATCTTGCTGACCATTTAATGCAATTGAGATTGGTGTTGGAGAAATTGAGGCAGCATGCACTGTTTGTTAAAATGGGAAAATGTGAATTTGCTCGACAAGAAGTGATGTTTCTTGGACATTGGGTGAGTCAAGGGCAGGTTCGCATGGACGAAATGAAAGTCCTAGGCCATTCGAGATTGGCCTAATCCTTCTAAAGTTGTTGAGCTGTGGTCATTTTTTGGATTGGCTAACAATTACCGTAAATTCATCAAGAGGTATTCAAAGCGTGTGGCTCCCGTGACTGATTTTCTGAAAAAGAAACAAAATTAGGTGCTAGCTGTGCAATGCCAGGAGGCATTCGAGGATTTGAAGGTGGCAATAGCAAATGAGCCTGTTTTGCGATTGCCGGACTTCAAATTACCATTTAAGGTGCACACTGATGCTTCTGACCGGGCCATTGGGGGTGTGTTGATGCATAATTCTCATCCAGTTGCCTTTGAAAGCAGAAAGTTAAAGGATATAGAGCAGCGGTATTCAGCATAGGGATGTCAGTTGTACCCGGACCCGGCCCGAATCCGCATGAACCCGGAAAATCCGGATCCGGATTCGCCCGGGTCGTGATTAAAATATTAGGACCCGAGCGAATTCGGATCCGGACCCGGGATCGCATGGGTTCGGCCAGGATAGACCCGGGTCCTGAAAAATAATAATTAAATATAATAAATTAGAATAAAATTTATTATTCTATAAAATTATTTATTAAGATGTGATTTATTATTCTAAAATTAAGATGTGATTATATAAAATATTAATGTTAAAAAAAGTCATATTTCCCATCATTTATTATAAATAAAAAAATAAAGTTACATCTTAAATTATTCGCTCTTTAATCCTAAAATTTTAAATTTTATTATTATGTATCATTTTTTATATATATATAAGGGGTTTGATCTATTTTGTTTTTCTCCATTTTACCCATTATAAAGAAAAATAATATTTAAAATATTGTTAAGGTGAATAGTAAATATATGTGTGTGTGTTTTTATAAAAATGGGTGTGTAAGCCCAAATATATTTTAGCCCATCATCTCCCATTTGAACACTGCGTTTTGCAAGCACTTATTTTTAATTTAAATACACACTAAATATTAGTTCTTCTTTAGTTTGTTGTGTATAGGTGAAACCATTTATAATCACATTGTGATTGTGCATAAATAAATACACACTCAAACACACATATAATTGACAGTTTTTTTACGACTGTAGGTAAAAAAAAAATAGTCACAATGTGACTTCATTTGATTGTGCTTAATGTGTCTGAAAATTGATAATGTGACTGAGATAACTAATGTGATTGATGTCACAAGTGTGACTAAGGGTCAGCAATATGACTGAGGTCAGAACTGTGAGTATGCTCAATATAATTGAGGGTCAGCAATATGACTGAGGTAACTAATATGATTAAGGGTTTGTAATATAACAGATATTATAATTATGTCTGTGTTCAATTGACTGATGGTCGGTAATGTAAATGAGGGAACAAATTTGATTAAGGCACAATCATGATTAAATTGTCAATCACCCAACCGATAGTCACGTTGTAACTGTGGGTAAAAATATAACTATAACTCGATTATTTGCGATCATAACAAATGTCAATATGAAGTATGTATCGCAATAATTTTGGGGCTAATTTCGACCTTAGGTAAGTTTGAATTTGAGAGAGATTTGTTAATGAAAGTTATATGTATATATCTTAAGTATATGTATATTTTTACATATTGTGATTTGTTATTGGGATGAAAGACATGAGTGTTTGAAAACATATAGTTTGAATTTATTATTATCTTATAAATATAATGACTATTTTTGACCTATTTTTTCATCAAACATATTTTAAAGTTTATAATTTGTAAATCGATATTTTTTTTTCCATGAAACACTTTATATTTTGGTAGATATTTAAGTTTTAAACTAAAGTGGAAAAATTAATTTTTTATATTTTAATTAATTATTATTTTTGTTAATTTTACAACATATGACTAAATACAAATTTATAAGTTTAGGTTAGGTTAAGTAGTAATCCTTACTGTTTTTATTTTTTAGTATAAGTTCCTTGGTTATATTCACGTAAAATGCACATTTCAATGTTTATTTTTATTGGCATTAGCAGTTGCTATAGTGAGATTTCAAAGAAATGAGCTTTTACTGTTTAGATTTCTTATTATATGCAGAGTGACTCAAATGTCCTGAGGTTATCATTTTGTACTCTTAAAAAAATTTGTCTAAGACCCAAAATATCATTGAGTCACACCTAATCCAACCCAACCCAATTCGTTAATCGATTGGGTTGATAATTTCCAACCAGATCAACATGAAATTATTAAATAACTCACCCAGAATCCGACCCTACCTATGGAATTGGCGGGTTGAGTGTCTGCCCTTATATTTAAATATTAATATATGGATTTTTCTCCAAATTGCATTAAAAAATAAAAATTGTCTGATGAGACGATGTTGCTACTATTTATTTATTTATTTATTTTTGACATAACAACGGTAACGTGTGTAACATTTTGATAATATCTTCAACTTCTTTTAATAAAAAAAATCTCAAACACCTCAGTTTTAATAAATTTACTTCCTTCTCAAAAAAGTGCACGATTCCAAAATCCAGATCGTCAATTACCTCGTACTCGTAGAACAATGGGCAAACAAAATGGGATTGGATCGCCCAATTCTTCGAGAGTTTAGGGCTTATTTCTAAAAGTCCAATTTTTCTCAAGTGTATAAACATATTCAAAGGGTTGCTACAGCAAAAGAATATACTGGTGTTAATGGATTCATTTGAATGCTCAGCAGACATAAGCTAATACATATGAATTCTCATCTTCTAAAGTAGCCCAAAATTTCTTTACTTTTGAGTTTGCAATTGAGTCCATAAATTACAAGACCCATTAAACTTGCTATCACAAAAATTGTTTCCCACAATATTTGCCCTTACAAGTCTTATTATCATCACTGTTAACATAATGAGGCCAAACTTTTGACCTCCCTATCATCACAACTGCCACAACCAACAGCCCATTTTATGATTTTTTTTTTTTTTTTTTTTGGGGGGTTCAAGAAAGTCATCTATCAATGTATCTGCATCTTCGGTGAATTCATTCAGCGAGGAGAGACAGAGAGCGTAGAGGAAAATGGGTGGCCCCAAAATATATTATTTTCAATAGGAACGATTTCATTCAAAGTAAAGAAGAAGCTTTATATCTGGATTTTTTTTCGTTACAGACAATACATTTTTGGCTTCTAATTGCAAGCTTGGCAAGCCTATCACGCGGGGCTCAATTAGTTATATATTGTCCACTTTGGTAGTATAGTGTGGTCAACTCCTAAGCCCTTACCCCTCATTGTTTTATTCTTGACATGCGTCCAAGCCCACCTAAAAGGCCTTCAACTAGTTGAGGGGGACATGACACTTATAAGGCTATCCTAAGAACCATCACAAACAATATGAGATATTACAATCCAACTTCCTTGAGGCCCAACGTCCTGTGACATTTTTGATTGGGATATGTTTTGTGACGGCTCGACCCAACTAGTCATATATTATTCGTTTTGACAACTTATGGTGGTCCAACTCTGAAATTATGGCCCCTCATGGTTTTGTTCTTGACATGAGCCTAAGCCTACCCAAAAGACATCCAACTAATTGAGGGGGCACAACACTTATAAGGCTATCCCCAAGATTCATCTCAAGCAACGTGTGATGCTACAATAATATTTAAGTAATTATAAATCTAAAAAATAAGATTCAAAGACTAGTCAAATAAGGTCGAAAACATGACTCGAGACTTTTAAAACATAAATAAATATAAGATCAAATATAAAACTGTTAAAAAATAATTGCACAGTTTAATGTGAACACCTATTGTGATTAAATAATCAAAATCAAAATAATAGTATGATTATACTATGCATCATCAAATGGTTGACCTAATCTGATAATTTAAATACAAGTCAAATATTTAGAAAACATACCATAATTGAGTTAAGAAATGGAGCTCACTCGACAAGATCCAAAGTCATAAAGATTCATTATCGTTCATCACTTCGGTCATTCATGCATGGTTGGTATTAAGGGTGAGCAAAATCACACGCTTAATGGGGTTTGAATAACCCATCTTAACTGATTTTACCAAAATCCTATATAGTTAATATTATACATAGATATATGGGTGTCCAGTAAAATAAATATCGATGATGCGAAATTAAGAAAATTTTACAATTTATACATATACATGAGGATAACTAAAATATACATCATCAATATAATTTAATCGTTTTAAAGAAAATCATGTGAATGAAATGTCACACGGGCTGCGTAAACAAGTGTCAAAATAGGGCCACATAAATAACTGCCACAACAGAGCAAATAATAAACAAACCCTGCACAGGTTTAGAGATTCACACCCAAGGACATGTCATCAATGTCCTAATAGTGCCATTCGGGGGCGGTAATAATGCCACAACGGGTCAATAGAAATATATAATGTGTACCACAATGGGGCTTCACATAAGCAAATTCCACAATGAAGCAATATAATATTTATAATGTACGCCATAATGAGACTTCATATTTACCAATTTTACATATATCCAATTTTAATTTCATTGTCAAACCAAGTCATTCTATTTTAATTTTTACTATCATGCATGTTTTATCATAAAAAACATATTATCAAATCATGATGGTCACGTTGTGCTGCCCGACACGTCATCTCACATTTCATAAAGCACAATCAATATTAAAACATATTTCTTATTATTTTTATATGCAATTATAGTGATGGTTCCATAATAAAGATGAGAAACTGGATATCTACCTTAACCCGACGTTCAAAACGCAAAATCAATCTGATCATGTTGAGTATAGTACTACTGAACTCTCCTCAGGCCCACTCGACAAGCCTTATGAGGCACGTGGGGGCCGTTTCAAAAATAGGCCTCGTTTACAAGTGACCTCCAATAGCCGATCTTAAAGCAATACCTTACATCCTAAAATATAAACTAATTTCTAAATAAATCCCTGAATATCTAATAAAAATTCGGAATGGTTCTATTTAAAATACGAACTTTCCAATTACAATTCAATACCATAAAATTTGTCCATCTAGGATCTATATAAATCACCTCATTCAATACTTCAAATTTACTTCATAATTCAACAATTAATACAAATAAATCATTTGAATTTGTAGAATTAATAGCGTAAAATCTGACATTATAAATTAAATATAATAAAAGTCGGAGTTCGAGTTCGTTGCCGCGCGAGAGGCTTAGCCCAACACGTAAGAAAAGTCTAAGGCGAAATTTTGTCTAAATCACAGCTGCATGTGCATCGATGCATGGGCCTCATTGTTAGGGTTGGTGCTCGGAGTGCCAATCCGGATCGTATTTATGTCCGATTTATGAATACGAACAATGTCTTTTTTCATAATATTACTTAGTTAATGGTAGCACCTCTTGTCTTTTATATACATATTTGATCTAATTACGATTAGATATCTAATTATGGTTAGATTGAAACTAAATCTGATTTAGTGATATTTGTATATTAGACAAATACCATAGGATTTATAATGTAGTGCGCAGTTACAACGTAGTTTGTAATTGACATTGGTATAGGACACATAAATCGGCGACGCTGTTCCAGGCTCGCGGTCCGGTCGGGAGTACGGAGTAGCCCGCGGGGGACTAAACCGGAGAATAAAGGAGTTGCCACCCAGCGTGAACTGAGAAATGATTTAAGGCCGCACTCACCCCTCGCAAGGGAATACCTCAAACCGTTGGGTTCAGAATAGTCCCTTATTTATGCCACTTGTAATGAACGGATTCGCGCAATAATATAACCAAGTCTACGCAACATACACATGCAAGAATAACCTATATCTAAGTTTGCATACAACCTATATATAAGTTTGCATACATAGGAGTAAATCCTACATCTAAGTTTTCATGCATGGAAGTAAATAAAATAAAAGCAAGAATGCAATCTCATTAACACATTAAGTTGATAAATGCGGAAATATGAATAAATAATAATTGTCTAAACATAAACATTGAAGAGATACAATTAAGTTCCTAATGCGAAAGAAATAACTAAATCATGCATGGAGATAACATGTTATTTCTAATGAACCATGGATAAACACAAGATTAGATAAAACAAAATATGTGCATTTCTCAAGTAGTACGTGGAGTTGTATCCCAAGTTCAAACCGCACTACCGTCCATTCAGATTCGGCTATGGAATTTACGTCTGGGTTTCCATCCGATATACCACGAGAGATAGATCAAAATCATTCATCCAACAAAAATAACATACATAAACCAACAATATGCATGCGAAGAAATACTAATAAATAATTGAAAAAAGATGAATGAGAGTAAATAAAAGGGTGCCCTCAGGTCTTACCTTTTAAGTCGCCTCTTGGAAGTGTGTTACGCGACCGTCAGAAGGGTTAATGCTCCGCCACTCCTCCGGTTCACTGGTTCAATATTTTCCTTCGTTGCTTCACTGTTTTTGGGCTGCTGTTTTCTCTATTTTGCTACTGTTTATGGTCATTGTTTTTGCCTATTGTTTTCGGTGATTTAAAGACTGTTTTAGGGTGCAGTTTTTGGTGATAAAAAGGCTGTTTTGGGTTGTAGTTTGCGGTAATTTAATGGTGCAGTTTTGGTTATAATTTTTGGTGATTTAAGGGTGCAATTTGGGGCTATTTTTGGTGACTTAAGGGTGCAGTTTGGGGCTGTTGTTTCGGTGGTTAAGGGCTGTTTTGGTTGGTCTGCGTCTGCTTCATGTCCAAGCAGATTTTGTTTGTTTGCTTTAGCGCTTTAGTGAATGGCTGTCCACGTTGGTGAGCTGCTCTCATTACTGCCGTGTGTCATTTAAAATGAGCCGTGTGCTTAAGTTTTATTTTCTTGTGTTGTTGTTGTTTACCGTGAGTGATGGGGCTTTTGTTGCTTTATGGTTGGTTGTTCTGACGTGCGTGTGTGTTGAACGTGGGTGTGCTGGCCGTGTGTGAGTGTGTCTTATGTGAGTGTCTTCGTTTGGTGAGGGGCTGCTGGCTGTTGAAGGGCTGCTTTGTGGGACGTGTGTTAGGTGGATGACTAAGGTTCTTGGTCTTTATCGTTGGATTAAGGGCTGATCATCTTTGTTGTTTGTTACGTGAATGAGGGCTGCTCACGTTGAGGGTTTATTATTTGTTTGTGCCGAGTTGTTGTTGTGCTGCTAAGTGTGTTGAGAAGGGCTGTGCGTTGAAGGTTTATTGGCTTTGAGTGGCTACTGTGTGTTAGGCAGGTTTGATTCGGCTTATGGGTTCGTGAGTGAGGGCTGCTTATGTGTATGTCACGAAGCTGGGTCGTGTGCGTGGGTTCATTGTAGAGAGTGGATGGCTGCTCTTTTTATGGTTTTTTTTTTTGTTTTGTGCATGGTTTGTTTGTTATGGCATGAATGAGAGGTGAGGGTCTTTGGTTCACGTGTGCATGATGGTAGTTTTTGGAAGCTATTAGGGTTGGCCGTCTAGGGTTTATATTTTTTGTTCCAGAGAGAGACGAGAGAGAGAGAGTTGTTTTTCTGAGAATGGCCGAGTGGTTAAAGAGGGGGGGCTGGTTGATTTAAGTTAGGGTTTCTATGTTTTGTTTTTTGGTTCAGTCCATGTGTGTTTCAGGGGAGAGATCAGAGAATATGATGAGAGAAGAGGCCGAGAGAGTCAAGTGAGAGAGAGAGAGGCGTGAAGATTAGGAGGAAGAAGAGAGGGTGAAGAGAGAGACCGTGAGTTAGGGTTTCTTTTATTGCTTGCCGAATGAATCTGTTAGGGGAGAAGAAGAATGATGATTGCCGAGTGTATGAAGAGTGAGAGATAGAGAGAGTGGAGAGAGTCCGTGAGTGTTTAGGGTTTGTTGATGTGTTTTTGGTTTATTTCTATGTGAAGTTGCCGTGAGGATGAGCTCTAGGGGTTTTAAGGTTTGGTTTGTGTGTCTTTTTATAAGAGTGGGTTAAGGTTTTCCTTGTATGGGTGGGAGACAAAGATTGTGCAATAATGTGGAATATTTAATTAGTTTGTTATAAGGAAAAGATTTGTTTAATTTAGGAAGGTGATTTATTTAGTTTAGGAGAAGGATTTATTTAATTTAGGAAAGAGATTTGATTTGATTTAGTTAATTTGAAATGTGATTTATTTAATTTAGGAATGTGGATTTGATTTGATTTGATTTGATTTGTTTAATTTAATTGGATGTGATTTAATTTAGACATGTGTTTTAAATATTTTAATTATTTTGGATTGGGCTTGGAGGCTTGGTTCTTTGGTGGGCTTGGTCTTGTGGCTTGGTGTGGGATGCAGGGACTTTTGGGCCTAGTCTAACATTTAAAACAGAGATTAATCGAGTGAACCCGAGGCTAAGCAAACGAATGAAATCTAGTAAGGTATTGAGTTCTCCCTTCTGACTTTCGTTTCCCGCGACTTCCGTAATTTAAAGGGTAGTGCCTCCATACGAGGCTCATCATCAGGTCTTATGCAAAAATACAGTGCCTACAGTCGCCCCCACTTTGATGAGACTTGTGCAGTGTGTGACAGTGACAATCCTATCAAAGTCGTGCATGCATTTTTACTTACCTGGCTTGCCAGCTGCTGCCTGGCTTACCTGTTACTTCGAACTGAGTTGATATGGTGGCGAGGTGGGTCGACCCCCGAGATTCATCCCTGCAAGATGTTGCAATCTCTAGGAATCACTACCGAACTGAGTTGATAAGAGGTATTGAGGTGCTTCGACCCCAAGGTTCATCCTTGCAAGATGCTGCGATCTCTAGGAATTACTACCTAACTGAGCTGATAAGAGGTGGTGAGGTGCTTCGACCCCAAGGTTCATCCCTGCCAGATGCTACGATCTTTAGGAATCACTACCGAACTGAGCTGATAAGAGGTGGTGAGGTGTTTCGACCCCAAGGTTCATCCGTGCAAGATGCTGCGATCTCTAGGAATCACTACCAAACTGAGCTGATAAGAGGCGGTCCATTCCCGAACTGTTACTATGAGGTGGTCCATTCCCAAACTGTTATTGTGAGGTGATCCATTCCTGAACTGTTACTGTGAGGTGGTCCATTCCCGAACCGTTACTGTGAGATGGTCCATTCCCGAACCGTTACTGTGAGATGGTCCATTCTCGAACCGTTACTGTGAGGTGGTCCATTCCCAAACCGTTACTATGTGTGGGCCTCGACTCTGGGATTCATTCCCAAAACTGCTGATAATGTGGGCCTCGACCCTGGGATTCATTCCCGAACTGCTGATGATGTGGGCCTCAACCTGGGATTCATTCCCAAAACTGCTGATGATATGGGCCTCGACTCTGGGATTCATTCCCAATGCTGATAATATGGGCCTCGGCCCTGAGATTCATTCCTGAAACTGCTGACAATGTGGGCCTCGACCTTGGGATTCATTCCCCAAACTGCTGATAAAGTGGGCCTCGACCTTGGGATTCTTTCCCGAAACTGCTGGTAATGTGGGCCTCGACCTTGGGATTCATTCCCGAAACTGCTGATAGTGTGGGCCTCGACCCTGGGATTCATTCCCGAAACTGCTGGTAATGTGGGCCTCGACCCTGGGATTCATTCCCGAAACTGCTGATAAAGTGGGCCTCAACCATGTGATTCATTCCCAAAACTGCTGATGAAGTGGGCCTCGACCCTAGGATTCATTCCCAAAACTATTGATGAAGTGGGCCTCGACCCTGGGATTCATTCCCGAAACTTTTGATAAAGTGGGCATCGACCCTGGGATTCATTCCCGAAACTTCTGACAATGTGGGCCTCGACCCTGGGATTCATTCCTGAAACCACTGACAACGTGGGCCTCGACCCTGAGATTCATTCATGAAACCGCTGACAACGTGGGCCTCGACCTTGGGATTCATTCCCCAAACTGCTTGTCTTTGCCACTTTTTCCTTTTCTTCAAAACCTGCGAACAAAACAAAACAAAAAATGCGTGTATGTGACGTGTATGCATGTATGCATGGATGTATTTCCTATTCCGATGGGTTAGGCCTTCCTTGTGCTCCTTAGTGCCTCTCGCCTACAAAAATCTTTAGTCGCCCCCTGGGCCTGTTTTCTGTTTCCTTCTGCCAGTTCTTTTCTGGTGATTGGTCAGTCCTCTTTAGTCTCATATGCTCAAGTTCTCGTTGTGTCCCTTATTTACGGGGTGGTAGACTGGTCGCCCCAGTCTTGATTTAGCTTTCTGCTCTCCGCTGCTTGCATTAGGTCAAGGTGGACCACATGATATGGCATTCTACATCATCATATTATATCACATGCTACAAAATAGTCCCAATAGTTACACATATTATTGCCCTCAAAGAATGCCCAGTATTGAAACCAGAGAACCTTCAAAATATTCAATGCAACTCAAATCCAAGTCTTTGAATAAATGATCTAAGCCAGACTCAAAGTGTGTGTGTGCAAAGGTTCCTTTGCAGATTCATCCCCAGGTAAGCCAACTCAATGGTTTCGTCAAAAAATTGGATCGATGGTCAAACCAACCTAGATGTCTCAATTATGCCTGCAGTTGCTTTTCTGTGCTCAATGTGGTATGGTTTTCTTTCTCTTTTGTCTCTTTCTTTTTTCTTTTCATTTTGAACTTCTTTTTTTTTTTTTTTTTTTTTTTTTTTTTTTTTTTTTTCAACACACCTACCCTTTAAGGTAGCATTTCTCCTCATGGTGGTCCTAATACTCGCCCATGGGTAGCTTCACGCTTATCGGTTATAGGTGGTTCAAATCTTTTCTTTAGAGACTTTTCTTTTATTTTCAAACATACCACACATCATAAGACAAGCAAATCAGGATAGACATTTAGGCGAACGACCATTCACCGACCTACAATTTCTTCAACTAGTCACTTTGCTAACTACTGAGGTTTTCACTGCTAAGAACCATAATCAAGTGCTTACGAGTCTAACATAGATCAATCACTCAAAGTATCAGTTAAAAACGCATCAAGAATTTATCGTTTCTAAGGTTTCACCATAAAGCAATCAATTCCATCATCGGACTTATGTCTAACTATTAAGGACTAAAAACAAACAATTTTTCTTTTCTTTTCTTTTTTTTTCTTTTCTTTTTTTTTTCTCTATCTTTTTTTTGTCCCACAATGGTCTTTCTATCCTTACCGTAAGGTTTTCTGTTTCTCGGTTTCTTTTTCCCCGACATCCAGGTTTGCTAAACTCTTCTTGACAAGTCTTTCTTTTCTAACCCAACGGATATCTATGATGGCTTTTAAGACAAATGATTAGCATGATGCATGTATGCATGAGATGCATGAGATGCACATGGTTATGAAAACAACATATATCCTTCCAACCTTATATCTCCCACACTCGTGGTAAGTCCATTTCTGTCCTAGGTATGGCTTATTTTATGTACCAATGTGGGGTACACAAAATCGTTATCTCCTATGCTACGGGGTGAACCTTGGCTGCTTCTGTCCCTCTCCATCGGTAAAAGACAAAGACCGCCCATTTACAACATGGACTAAGCCGATTATGGGATCATGGGGATGAACTTAGAAGCGTCCAAAAGTATACAAATATGCTATAACAAGGCGTATCTTTCCTGGATGAAAGCCAATGCGGATATCGAACTCATGCTTCTAGCATATTTGGATCATGTTTGGATTTTCTAAGCCCATTAAGGTTTTCATATAAGTTGGCTCATTATCATTTCAAAGCATTCAATCATGTTATCGCGAGGTGCAAACTTGTCCTAGTTGAAAAAAGGCCCAGCATGTTTACACTTTTGCAATAACGTGGCTAAACAACTTCAAATGATAGGGGGCCCAAACAAAAAGTGGCTCATCGGCATTTTAGAAACTTTCGGCCCAATCGTCATAAGACACAAACTCGTCCCAGTTTAAATGGCCCAACAAGTTCACAGCTCATGACGAAAGGTCCAACTGAATCCAAATGATGATAGTCCCAAACACAAGCATAAAAGGATGGTTTCTATTGGTCATACAACTATGGTTCACATGTGGGTTTATGGGAGTGTAGACAAAGGCTCCCGCTGGCGAAGGATTGCCCACAACTAGATCTCCCCACTCAAGGGTTCGAGCTACCGAATGAGCGCACATTTTTTATACCCTAAGGTACGTGCCAATGAGTGATGATACATGAATGACTGTCAAATGGATTTCTTATTGAAGATTCCCCAGAGGAGGGTGGAGCGAACTCTCTTAAATACCCTTGCCTCTTAGGCTCTTATCACCTAGGTGACAGGAATAAACAATAGGTCTTCCAAATTAGTCCATCACGGTAAGCTTCGAGTAAATGATTATCTAGGTGCCTTCAAAGCTTTTCCTTTCAGCTATAGAAAGGTAGTGAATGAAGGAAGACACCAAACCATTACCTAGCTCTAATAATCCCTTTGGTTAAACCCCTTGGACCCAACCCACTTGCAGACACAGTTAACAAAAGCGAAAATCACAAACATTACAAGACATTATTTCGGGGCCGATTCTCTATCCCCAGTGGAGTCGCCAGACTATAGGACACAGAAATAGGTGACACTATTCCAGGCTCACGGCCTGGTCGGGAGTATGGAGTAGCCCGCGGGGGACTAAATCGGAGAATAAAGGAGTCGCCACCCAGCGTGAACTGAGAAATAATTTAAGGCCGCACTCACCCCTCGCAAGGGAAGACCTCAAACCGTTGGGTTCAGAATGGTCCCTTACTTATGCCACTTGTAATGAACGGATTCGTGCAATAATATAAACAAGTCTACACAACATACACATGCAAGAATAACCTATATCTAATTTTTCATACATATGAGTAAAACCTACATCTAAGTTTGCATGCAGAGAAGTAAATAAAATAAAAGCAAGCCAACAATCTCATAAACACATTAAGTTGATAAATGCGGAAATATGAATAAATAATAATTGTCTAAACATAAACATTGAAGAGATATAATTAAATTCCTAACGCGAAAGAAATAACTAAATCATGCATGGAGATAACGTGCTATTTCTAATGAACCATGGATAAACACAAGATTAGATAAAACAAAATATGTGTGTTTCTCAAGTAGTACGTGGAGTTGTATCCCAGGTTCAGACCGCACTACCGTCCATTCGGATTCGGCTACGAAATTTACATCTGGGTTTCCATCCGATATACCACGAGAGATAGCACAAAATCATTCATCCAACAACAATAACATACATGAACCAACAATATGCATGCGAAGAAATAATAATAAATAATTAAAAAAAGATGAACGAGAGTAAATAAAAGGGTGTCATCAGGTCTTACCTTTTAAGTCGCCTCTAGGAAGTGCGTTACGTGGCCGTCATAAGGGTTAATGCTCTGCCACTCCTCCGGTTCACTGGTTCAATATTTTCCTTCGTTGCTTCACTGTTTTTGGGCTGCTGTTTTCTCTATTTTGTTGCTGTTTTTGGTCACTATTTTTACCTACTATTTTCGATGATTTAGAGACTGTTTTAGGGTGCAGTGTTTGGTGATAAATGGGCTGTTTTGTGTTGCAGTTTGCGGTAATTTGAGGGTGCAGTTTTGGTTACAATTTTCGGTGATTTAAGGGTGCAGTTTGAGGCTATTTTTGGTGACTTAAGGGTGCAGTTTGGGGCTGTTGTTTTGGTGGTTAAGGGCTGTTCTGGTTGGTCTGTGTCTGCTTCACGTCCAAGCAGATTTTGCTTGTTTGCTTTAGTGCTTTAGTGAAGGGCTGTCCATGTTGGTGAGCTGCTCTCGTTGCTGCCGTGTGTCATTTAAAGTGAGTCGTGTGCTTAGGTTTTGTTTTCTTGTGTTGTTGTTGTTGTTTGCCGTGAGTGATGGGGCTTTTGTTACTTTGTGGTGGGTTGTTCTGACGTGCGTGTGTGTTGAACGTGGGTGTGATGGCCGTGTGTGAATGTGTCTTATGTGAGTGTCCTCATTTGGTGAGGTGTTGCTGGCTGTTGAAGGGCTGCTTTGTGGGACGTATGTTAGGTGGCTGACTAAGGTTCTTAGTCATTGTCGTTGGCTTAAGGGCTGGTCATCTTTGTTGTTTGTTACGTGAATGAGGGATGCTCACGTTGAGAGTATATTATTTATTTGTGTCGAGTTGTTGTTGTGCTGCTAAGTGTGTTGAGAAGGGCTGTGCGTTGAAGGTTTATTGGCTTTGAGTGGCTAGTATGTGTTAGGCAGGTTTGATTCGGCTTTTGGGTTCGTGAGTGAGGGCTGCTTATGTGTGTGGCGTGAAGCTGGGTCATGTGCGTGGGTTCATTGTAGAGAGTGGAGAGCCGCTTTTTTTATGGTTTTTTTATTTTATGCATGGTTTGTTTGTTATGGCGTGAATGAGAGGTGAGGGTTTTTGGTTCACGTGTGCATGGTGGTAGTTTTTGGATGCTATTAGGGTTGGCCGTCTAGGGTTTATATTTGTTGTTACAGAGAGAGACGAGAGATAGGGTTGTTTTTCTGAGAATGGCCGAGTGGTTAAAGAGGGGGGCTGGTTAATTTAAGTTAGGGTTTCTATGTTTTGTTTTTTAGTTCAGTCCATGTGTTTTTCGGGGGAGAGATCAGAGAAGATGATGAGAGAGGAGGCCGAGAGAGTCAAGTGAGAGAGAGGGGGCGTGAAGATTATGAGGAAGAAGAGAGGGTGAAGAGAGAGACCGTGAGTTAGGGTTTCTTTTTTTGCTTGCCGAGTGAATCTATTAGGGGAGAAGAAGAATGATGATCGCCGAGTGTATGAAGAGTGAGAGATATAGAGAGTGGAGAGAGTCCGTGAGTGTTTAGGGTTTGTTGATGTGTTTATGGTTTATTTCTTTGTGAAGTTGCCGTGAGGATGAGCTCTAGGGGTTCTAAGGTTTGGTTTGTGTGTCTTTTTATAAGAGTGGGTTAGGGTTTTCCTTGTATGGGTAGGAGACAAAGATTGTGCAATAATGGGGAATATTTAATTAGTTTGTTATAAGGAAATGATTTGTTTAATTTAGGAAGGTGATTTATTTAGTTTAGGAGATGGATTTATTTAATTTAGGAAATATATTTGATTTGAATTATTTATTTGGAATGTGATTTAGTTAATTTAGGAAGGGGGATTTGATTTGATTTGATTTGATTTGTTTTTTTAATTTAATTGGATGTTATTTAATTTAGACATGTGTTTTAAATATTTTAATTATTTGGATTGGGCTTGGAGGCTTGGTTCTTTGGTGGGCTTGGTCGTGTGGCTTGGTGTGGGATGCGAGGACTTTTGGGCCGAGTCTAACAGTTAAAACAGAGATTAATCGAGCGAACCCGAGGCAAAGCAAACAAATGAAATCTAGCAAGGTATTGAGTTCTCCCTTCCGACGTCTATTTCTCGCGACTTTCGCAACTTAAAGGGTAGTGCCTCCATACGAGGCTCATCATCGGGTCTTATGTAAAAATGCAATGCCTACAATTGGGAAGCGTCACTATAAGTTGTATATCCTTAATAAAGTTCATGGTCAAGATTTACTAACACGAGTCGGTTAGTAAAATCCGCTGAGACCAACATGTCGTATATCGTGACTTGGTCTGATGGTTTATCCTAAGGAACCATGAGTCTCGGGAGACTCATATAGACATATAGGTGTTTATTCGATAAACACTAAACGACTCACTGAAGATTTCCTAATATATGGTACACCAACATGTTGGAAATGGATAATTTTAAAATTCATCGTGAGTCTTTGAATTGTTCAAGAATGTTTGATATGATTAAACATATGAATTTATGGCAATTAGTTCTAAAGTTATTTAATGGATATGATTCTTACTCAATATTATTCTTCTACGATTCCATCGTGATGAAATTGATCAGTGGGAGAATCGAATCTCATATGATCTGATTCATTTGATATTGAGTGTTATTGAATTAATTTTCATACTCTTGGGGATATGCTCCGATAACACTATTCATCTTTTTAATTAAGGTTCCATTAGTTTCTACATTTACGTATATGATGTGTATAAGTAGAAAATTCGAATATTGAAATGTTTGAGTTTTGAATCAGTCTTTTATATAATGGTTATATAATTGATATTACTTACGCCTCGGAGGTATGGGTAGAAGTTTATCATTTATTTTATTTAATAGAATATTGTATTCTTTTTGATAGAATATCTTTTCTACGATCCCGAGTAATAAAATTATTTTATTACTTGGTGTGTAACATCGAATGTTGACAATTGTAGAAAAGACTTGACTTATTTAAGTCAAATGTGAGAGTGATAAACCATAATGGAACTACATAATTAATAAGATGAAAAGGCCCTTAGACAACTTCCATGTATGACCAATAGGATGTCAGAATCATTTACGAAGTATTTGATACTTAATGGTTCTGTTGTTTTCTTATTGAAGAAAAATTATCCTATAACTTAAAGTGGGAGCGATATTTGATATCGATTTCGGAAATTAGCATTAAACCATAGATCTAAAATTGTTCATAGCTTACTACGATCAAGTTTAGAACTTGATTAAGCTTTCGTTATGAATCATTCATAAAATGTACAAATTGTTTGCGCAGCAAAAACAAAGTGAGCTTATTAAAGGTTTGACCTTTATAGTATGACAGTGAGAAAGGTTATACTCAGTAATCTATTGTAGATTCTGAGGAAACTTGTCTCTAGTCATACTAATTGAATAATTAAAGATATGTTGGTTAATGTTGATATTAAACTATGTATTTTAGCTAAATAATGCAAAGTGGCGTTCTTGAATGGTTTCTTCGAATAAGAGATCCGTTGTGGTTTCTTTGTTTGAAGAGTTCATTCTAGAATGGCCCAATAGTTTGTATTCTGCGAAGATCGCAGTTTGTTATACTAGCTTATAGAGCATATTGTAGACTCAGATAAGCTTTCCGAAAATCTGTGTTCTCTAATTTTGATACAGTCAGATTGTCTGATTTTATCAAAGTATAGAGAATACATATTTGATAATAGGGTCAGTGGAAGCGTATAAATTTCTTTCTAGTGTTATATATCCTAACGACATTGTCATTATTAATGTAATAATGAGATGTTTGTGAGGTAAAAAGTTTACCTAAGTATTCTTTTCTCCATGAAAGCAGTGAGAGTAGTCTTTGTTATATTCGATATAAAGTTTTATATATGATATAAAACAAGAGACTTGTGAGATACTCTCATTAGTCGTGCATTAGATATGATCTAATAAAGGACACATCAAGACTATCTGTGTGACAGTTAGTATAACTATTTGACAGTTAGTGTGTCTCTTGTATATAATGTTTATCTTTCGTAAATGATGATTCCTTAGTCGAAAGAAAAATTGATTAGAATGTCTAATCAATTTTATGCATCATAGGATGATGGCATAATGAATATTATATTATGTACGATTAAAGATATCAATTTAACTGTAATTATTACGAATTATTTTGATATGCTGTAGACCATAGGATGTGTCTTGAAACATGTTCTTTGTTATCTTTGAGATATTAAGAACGAGTTTCTTATTCATGGAGAATATAATCTGCAACCATTAGGGTCAGATTAGTTTTGAGTCTAATTATGACATTAGATGGTTCACGTCATATAAAGTCAGAAAAGATGCAGTGGGAGTGTCACTGTTGATTATACTCTATTAGTAGAATTAGTTGTAACTTATGAAGTATTGACTTATGAAGTTGCATAGTGACCTTATAGATTAGAAGTTTCTGATATTAGTATTGTGTTTGCGGTTGTCTACATTGTATTTTGGATTTGATCTCTAAATACATAGATAATTTTATAGCTATAGCACAATATTGATATCGCATCTGAGTCATATTGATGTAGAACTTGGGTCATACAAAAATATGAATGATGATAGTTAAGGGAAACGATTGGGTTTGTTGGACAAACTCAATTTATTATTGCGGGCTTACTTGTTGTTGCCTACCTTTTGAGTGCTAGGTGAGCTCTTGAGGGCCATGAGTATGTGATACACATTTAGATGTATATATGATACCGTGGATTGACACTAGAGCAATTGGGAGAAATTGTTAGGGTTATTGCTCAAAGTGCCAATCCGGATCGTATTTATGTTCGATTCATGAATACGAATAATGCATTTTTCCATAATATTACTTATTTAATGGTAGCACTGATGAGTGGTAAATGTATCACTATTTCCCACTCATTTAACCTAATATTTTGTATAGTTTCTTGAGTTTTGTGAATATTTTGATGTCTTTTGTGTTATTTTATAGATAAATAAAGTTTTAGGACTCTTTGGAGGTAATTCGGGGCCAAGACAGTGAAAAAGGACAAAAATGGAAAAATGATAGCGCATTCTATTTTATACATCATCGCCATGTCATCGCCACGTCAGCACAATTATTGAGTTAGTCATCCAAAGTGCCATGTGTCGGCATTCTATTTGGCCAACATATTCCTTATCGCCACATCATCAGATAAGAATCAAAGCAGCCAATCTTCGTGCGACACGTGGTGCGTCGCGATGCGCAATGGCCACACGTCGCGACGCGCTAAGCCAATTTTTCCCTATAAATTCAGGACGATTTCATTTCATTTGGTGGTCTTTCCTTTGGGTCTTTATAGGCTTTAAAAGGATTGCATCTATTTTGTAAATATTTTTATTATTTAAATCATGTATTTTTATTTTTAATTTCAATATTTTTACTTTTAGTATTTTTAGTTTCAGTATTTTACTTTTCAGTATTTTAATTTCAGCACTTTTACTTTTCAGCACTTTTACATTCAGTACTTTTACTTTTCAGCACTTTACTTTCAGTAATTTTAATTATGCACTTTTACTTTCAGTAATTATTTTTATTTATTTTCTTTTTATTTCCTTATGTTCAGTAGTTAATTTACTGCTGGGGAAGAGTGAAGCTTTTTACTATTATAATTTAGATTAATCTCCTTTATTTATAATATATAAATTGGTTTTAACCTGACTAAATTGGATACCGCCATATTGGTCGGTTGGTAATTAATTATAAATTTGACTTAATCAGGATACCGCCATATTGGTCGGTTGGTAATTATCACGCAAATTTTATATATTATAATATGTGAGATTTCTAAATTAGAAATAGTAATGGTAGATTAATCTCACTTTAATTATAATATAGAAATTGTAATTTAATAATATGGATTAAAAGTTGATATCGCCTTAATGGCTGGTTTTAATTATGTAACATATTGTGACACCGTTATAGGACGGTCTTTAGGTGACAGATGATTACCGCCTATATGACTGGTTTATGGATAAATAATAACACCGTCTTTATGGCTGGTTCAACTTAATTGGGTAATACTGACAATTTCCATATTATAATAATTTGAGATTTCTAAAAGTGGATCCCCTAACCCCCAACATTTTATTTGTATTTTAGGGAAGTGATGAAACACAATATTAACATGCTTAATAATTGATTTAATTATATTATGGGTAATTCTTTAGTTTTTTTATTGAGTTTTAAGCTTAATGCTTCTTGTTGCCTGATCATCAATAAGATTGATGTGGTAAACTTGGAAAATGGATTTTAAGTTTCAGCCTTAGATTCAATAGCTCACGATCTTCCTTAAGGATGGATAACCCTTTAATAGATTTCCTTACATGATAGGAATGTACTTGTCGGGCGTGGGTAGCCATAATTAGAACTTGAACCTAATGAATTCAGATAATTCGGTTAACATAAACATATGATTCAATAGCACACGATCTTCGTGTTCCAGGTTAGCAAATTAATTTATTACACATATATAAAAGAATCAATTCATCTTTAGAATAATATAGTGTGGAGTCACAACCCTGGGTATTTTATGTCTTTTGTTATTTTTCTTAGTATTCTCTTTTGTATTTTTATTTATTTATTTATTTAGCAAATCCACATTCAACCAACCAATCAAGCAGTCATTCTTTTCTCCCTCTAATTAGATACATGTAAATAAATAGAATCAATAATTAATAACAATAGTAGGAATTAAGTCCTCGTGGGATCGATATTTTTATACTACTTGAACGATACGTGCGCTTGCGTTATACGCGTGTGATTGCACCGGTCAAGTTTTTGGCGCCGTTGCTGGGGACTTATTTTTCTTGAGTTATTAATTTTGAAGCTATCTAATTTACTTGTATCTAATTTTCTTTATTTTTATATGTAATTTTTATTTCTTTCTTTTCTTTTTCAGGTGGTTGACATGGAACATTATTGGGAGATTGAAAGATTACGAGCTTTACTAGAAGAAGATACACCCCAAATTTGGGAGTAACAGTCCGGTTTTGTGAGGCCTGTTGTCCAACCCAACAATTATCACTGGATGTCAGAACCAATCAATACTACATTTGCTCAACAAAATGTAATGAGGAGATGTGAAATATGCGATGGTAACCACCCGAGCGATCAATGCATATACCTTTCAGGGTGGCAGAATTATCAGAATCATTCA
Organism: Zanthoxylum bungeanum; assembly: GCA_019454045.1. Classification (NCBI taxonomy): domain Eukaryota; kingdom Viridiplantae; phylum Streptophyta; class Magnoliopsida; order Sapindales; family Rutaceae; genus Zanthoxylum; species Zanthoxylum bungeanum. Next base: position 47,636 of record SKCR01004881.1, on the reverse strand, counting down.
AGGTATGAAGAACCGACATATTTCACAGAACCATTAAATTCTCCATCTTATCCACCATCCACCTACGATCTTCATCAAGAACCAGAACCATCAGAGGAAGATCAGGTGATTGACATGCTCAGAGATTGGATCAAGAAACAAGACAAAAAGATAGATACAATGCTTGAAACATTCCAAAATCAATTTGAAAGTATTCAGAGGCAAACATCATCCATTCATATAATGACAGATCAAGCGAGACAATTAACAGAAAACCAGAGTTACATACCTCAAGGAGCATTTCCACATGACACTGGCAAAACCTTCGAGTACCAAGCAGTTCACGATGAAACCTTAACAGTAGAGGAGGTTGAGCAGTATCAAGAACCAGAGGTACCAGTTTAGGAGCCCAAACCAGCAAAGTCTCTATTTGATTTTTATTATTCGGACTCCGACGAAGATAAAGAAGCAGAGCTGTTTGTACCAACTGCACCAAAAAGTGAGGATGAAATTTTCATCCTCAAAATGAAGATCTTGGAGCATGCTTTGCACTGATGTATGGAGAAGAGCTACTTGAACCAGTCATATCAGAGGATGAAGACCTAAAATCATACATATCTTTACATCCTCAGGTTGACATTTATGGATCAGGCATTTCACAGATAACAGATGAAGATCTGAACAAGGAAATTTTAAAATACATCTATGAAGAAAATGTGGAGCAAGAAGAAGAGCAAATGACAGACCATATTGAAGATCTCAGGCATTCATGAGAAACATCACTATTTTGGGGAGTACAATTCAAAGATATCGCCCAGAAGCTTGACATAATGGAACCTCTATTCAAAGTCAAGCACCATACGAGACCTCATGATTTTCTTTCTTTCTTTTCAGGAACCACTGAAGCGACAAAGATTAAAAAGATGGAACGAGCACTGAATGAGACAAAATTATTTTTGTCACCTTACCTCTGGAAGAGACCCTTCAAAAGCAACGCTCACGGGATTGTCTTTAATCAGACATCAAAAACCATGCTAGACCTCCTTGATAGATGGATTTCAGTCACGTCTGGCTGAAGACGAAAAATTTAGCGCTAGCAGTGAGGCAACCCATGCAATTTTGTTGCAATTTCTATTTTCATATTTTGTGTATACATGTTGTAGAGTTTTTAATTTTGTGTGAAATTTTCAGGAAAAACACAAATGGAGTAATTATGGCAAAGCAAAACATGAAGGAATGGTGTTTAACAATCACAAAGATGAGAGCTAAGTCATTAATGATGGCTGAGTAAGGAATGAATTCTTGAAACGCATCATATTGGGTTTACATACAAACGAGTGGTGTATTGCGTACAAAATTCTGTTGCCTTATTAATTGCTTTGATTTGCTTTTCTTTTGTTATTTTCTTTTATTTTCGCCGATAGAATCCATACTTTTTAACCTTTCACGATTTATTGTTTAGCTAACAATCATCATTTGGAAGATACTAGTGCTATTATTACTCACCCTTTTCACCTTCTATAAATTCAACTCATCATTGCACACTTGAAGGCATCCAGAGCTGATAAATAAATACAAAAATATGGAAGCCATTTCAAGAAGACGAGTTGTAAATATATGTGTGTTCTGTGGTACTAGTGTTGGTGTGAAACCAGAGTACATAGCAGCAGCACGGTAATTGGGTCGAGTCATAGCTGAAAGGAATATGCACTTAGTATATGGAGGAGGCAGTCTTGGATTAATGGGGATCGTTTCAAAGGCCGTACAGGAAGGAGGCAGTCAAGTTTTGGGAATCATCCCAAAACCCTTGGCGGAGGCAAATCTGATTGGGCCATCAAACAGAGAGCTACTGATCGTGCCAGGTATGTCTGAACGACTAGTGGAAATGATTAACCATGCTGATGCATTTATTACTTTACCATGAGGCTTGGGTACGATGAAGGAAATTTTTACAGTACTATCTTGGGCGAACCTGAACATACACCAGAAACCAATTGGACTATTTAATGCTGATGAATTTTATGATTTTCTTTGTGTGTTTCTTGATGGTGCCCGGAGAAATGGGTTCGTGTCAAAACCTATAAAAGAACTCCTCTTTACTGCCAGAACTGTCCCAGATTTAATTGACCAAATCTTAGCCTTTGAACCACAAATTGACTCCATCCTTTCCAAGATTAACTGGTCTGATAATGATCGTAAGAAGCGTCAGATAAATTTGGATCTTAACCTTTAACTTTATATAGAATTTCAGTTTACCGGGTACTGTTTTCTAAACTCTTCTTCTACTTTTTAAGATATTGGGGACAATGTATCATTTAGGTTTGGGGGAGGGGAATAGTTGACTAGTATCTTGTTTTTATTTGTGTTATTTTAGTCAAAATTTTCGAAAAATACAAAAAAAATTGAAAATTTTTAACAAAAATAAAAAATAATAATTTGTGTTTTTTTTGTTTTTAACTTGGTTAATCAGGTGAAATTGGTATAAGAGATAGTCGTGTAAGAAATTTCCACTCCTGAGACGTATCTCAACCTATTTCGAAACAAGTTTATTTTTGTTTATTTCATTTTGAATTATTTAATTTGTGAATTATCCACAAAACTGATTAAAATGAATCTTCATATGCTCAGTTGATAGGTATTATCAACATACATAGTAACATACAGACATGAGAAGTTGATAAGTTTGTAATATTCAGTGTTATAGTTGAATTGGAGGAAGCATATAAAAAAAGCGATGAGATAAAAAAAAAAGTCTGAGATCCGAGTTATTAAGTATGTATGGGTGTTTTAACACCTAGTGTCCTAAAACCAACTAGTTTGGGAGCCACTGGCCCAACACTCGCTACATGGATCGAAGATGTTGCAAAAAATATATTTATATCTGAAGTCTGAGTAATTAAGTCTGTAGGGGTGTCTTAACACCTAGTGCCCTAAAATCAACTGGTTTGGGAGCCACTATCCTAAAGCTCGCTACATAGATGGAATATATTGTATATAAATAAAAAAATCAAAAAAATCAAAAACCTAGAAAAAAAATCAGAAAAAAAAATATTTCATTGCTTAAAAAATGTGTGAATTCTGATATAATTTTAGGACAAAAATATTACTCTCTTTTCAACTATACTTGTGACTATTGTGGGAAAAAATGAGTTGATTAACATTTTGTTAACTGTGTATATGAAGAATGGTAAAAATAATCGGAGAATTTACTTATTCCGTAATTTAGAAAGAAACAAAACAACTATTAACTTGGATTAGAAGTTTCACCTGTTTAATCACTAATTTCTTTATTCTATTTTCTATTGTCTTTTTGCTTTTGTGTACATTAGCTTTACTATCTTTTTACTTTTATCAAAACGTTTGTGGGTATCGTTACTGTAAGCCCTCACGAGACTACAACTCGTCCACTAGGGACACCTAGAGGTTTAAAGGCTTGTTGCATACGCTAAATGCAATTGTGATCCCTACGAAAGTGGCTTCGCTTAATTTTTATTTTAAATATGTTTATGTTATTTTATTTCGATGTTTTGCTCGAGGACTAGCAAAATGTTAGGTTTGGGGGTGTGATGAGTGGTAAATGTATCACTATTTTCCACTCATTTGACTTAATATTTTGTATAGTTTCTTGAGTTTTGTGAATATTTTGATGTATTTTGTGTTATTTTGTAGATAAATAAAGTTTTAGGACTCTCTGGAGGTGATTCGGGGCCAAGACAGTAAAAAATGACAAAAAGGGCAAAATGGTAATTTGGCGCGTCGCGACGCTCAGTCTGCGTTGCGACCGCTAACGTGCACCGGGAGCTTGCTAATGTGTGCTGGGGACACATGTCAGAATCTGAGAAGTTTGATCTTGCTAACGTGTGTCACATCTTGCTAACGTGTGCCGCATCTTGCTAACTGCGCCAGATTCTGCTAACGTGCGCCTTGCCACGTGTCAACATCACAACCAATTTTCTAACGTGCGCACTGCCACATGTCACCATCACATGGTGCCGACAATCATCATCAGCCACGTGTCCGCCACATCATCGCCACGTCAGCAGCTTACCAAGTCATTGTGCCACGTGTCTGCCACGTCATCATCAACAAATCATAATGCGCCACGTGTCACCATCACATGCTATCGACAATCCACATCGCTACGTCATCGCCATGTCAGCACAATTATTGAGTTAATCATCCAAAGTGCTAAGTGTCAGCATTCTATTGGGCCAACAGATTCCTTATCGCCATGTCATCATATAAGAATCAAAGTAGCCAATCTTCGTGCGACACATGGCGCATCGCGACGCGTAATGGCCACGCGTCGCGATGCGCTAAGCCAATTTTTCCCTATAAATTCAGGACAATTTCATTTCATTTGGTGTGCTTTCCTTTGGGTCTTTATAGGCTTTAAAAGGATTGCATCTATTTTGTAAATATTTTTATTATTTAAATTATGTATTTTTATTTTTAATTTCAATATTTTTACTTTTAGTATTTTTACTTTCAGTATTTTACTTTTCAGCATTTTTACTTTCAGTATTTTACTTTCAGTAATTTTACTTTTCAGCATTTTTACTTTCAGTATTTTACTTTCAGTAATTTTACTTTTCAGCATTTTTACTTTCAGTACTTTTACTTTTAAGCACTTTACTTTCAGAAATTTTAATTATGCACTTTTACTTTCAGTAATTATTTTTATTTATTTTCTTTTTATTTCCTTTATGTTAAGTAGTTAATTTACTGCTGGGGAAGAGTGAAGCTTTTTTACTTTTATAATTTAGATTAATTTCCCTTAATTATAATATATAAATTGGTTTTAACCTGACTCAATTGGATACTGCCATATTGGTCGGTTGGTAATTAATTATAAATTTGACTTAATCAGGATACCGCCATATTTGTCGGTTGGTAATTATCACGCAAATTTTATATATTATAATAAGGTAGATTTCTAAATTAGAAATAGTAAAGGTAGATCAATCTCACTTTAATTATAATATGGAAATTGTAATTTAATAATATGGATTAAAAGTTGATACCGCCTTAATGGCTGGTTTTAATTATGTAACATAATGTGACACCGCTTATAGGACGGTCTTTAGGTGACAGATGATTACCGCCTATATGGAAGGTTTATGGATAAATAACAATACCACCTTTATGGCTGGTTCAACTTAATTAGGTAATACTGCAATTTCCATATTATAAAAATTTGATATTTCTAAAAGTGGATCACCTAACCCCCATCATTTTATTTTTATTATAGGGAAGTGATAAAACACAATATTAACATGCTTAATAATTGATTTAATTATATTATGGGTAATTCTTTAGTTTGTTTATTGAGTCTTAATCTTAATGCTTCTTGTTACCTGATCACCAATAAGATTGATATGTTAAACTTGGAAAAGGGATTTTAAGTTTCAGTCTTAGATTCAATAGCTCACGATCTTCCTTAAGGATAGATAACTCTTTAATAGATTTCCTTACAGGATAGGAATATACCTGTCGGGCGTGGGTAGCCATAATTTGAACTTGAACTTAATGTATTCAGATAATTCGGTTAACATAGACATATGATTAATTAAGTTACACTGGGTATTTGCGTCTGACCATCGACATAGGCTTTTGCATAACTTCGTGTTTCAGGTTAGCAAATTAATTTATTACACATATATAAGAGAATCAATTCATCTTTAGAATAATATAGTGTGGAGTCACGACCCTAGATATTTTGTGTCTTTTGTTATTTTTCTTAGTATTTTCTTTTGTATTTTTATTTATTTAGCAAATTTACATTCAACCAACCAATCAAGCAACCATTCTCTTCTCACTCTAATTAGAACCTGTCAATAAATAGAATCAACAATTAATAACAATAGTAGGAATTAAGTCCTCGTGGGATCGATATTTTTATACTACTTGAACGATATATGCGCTTGCGTTATACGCATGTGATTGCACCGGTCAAGCACCTCTTATCTTTTATATACATATTCGATTTAATTACGATTAGATATCTAATTACGGTTATATTGAAACTAAATCTGATTTAGTGATACGTGTATATTAGACAAAGACCCTAAGATTTACAATGTAGTGCGTAGTTACAACGTAGTTTGTAATTGACATTGTGAAGCGTCACTGTAAGTTGTATATCGTTAAATAAAGTTCCTGGTCAATATTTACTCACACGGGTCGGTTAGTAAAATCCGTTGAGACCAGTACATGTCGTATATCGTGACTTGGTCCGATGGTTTATCCCAAGGAACCATGAGTCTCGGGAGACTCGTATAGACATGTAGGTGTTTATTTGATAAACACTAAACGACTCACTGAAGATTTCCTAATTAATGGTACACCAACGTCAATATGAATCTTCTCGAGTTGAGCGAGCATAATGGTTCATTCGACTTGAGATACCATAGTGGATATATGAGTTATCCTCCATACTTTTATGGCAGTCACGTCACCAATCTATTTAGATCAGTTCTCCGCCTATTCGTTGGGTGTAGACTGGTGCTAATGATATCCAGTGCGTATCAAGATAGAATCCGTCAGTCCTGTGTACAGGGCATATGTATCCTACATGTGTTTGCGATCTAGTAAATCCATGACTGTGGTATAACTTCGGAAGCGAGTTCCGAGTGTTATTTAAATATCGTAAATTTGAAAGTCGACTATATTATACCATAAGGATTGACGTTCTTATCTATATCACATGTATAATATGGATAGCCTGTGACAGATGGATTATACGTATGCAATGACCTCGACTTGCATAGTTTAGCGAGATCATCCGTGGTCGTCATAATTCACGAGTGGGTGAATTATAAACACGAAATTGGATTCCGTGACGGATAAACCTAAACTTAGAGAGTCACACAATATGAAGTGTACTCGTTGAGCACTTGGGCAACGCGTTATGAATAATATAGATTATTCATAATACTTCACAGAATTAAATGAGTTAATTCGAATCGTTTAAACGGTTAAACGAAAATACATGCATTAGGGGCATTTCGGTCAATTAATAATTAATGTGTATTTGTATTAGATACAAGATTTGATTTGATACATATTAATTATTTGTTAAATAAGACTTTGACACATGCTATTAATATATGTATTTGTTATTTAATGTAAATAAAAATACATATATGATAATAATTATATTAATTAATTATTTAGATATTTAAATGTTAAATATTTAATTATGTAAATAAAAATACATATGTGATATTCTTTTTCATAATTGTTATGAAAAATGTTTGATTATTATTGGCTACAAGTGGCATGATTTTATTAAGCTTTAAGTGTACAAATTTGATTTGTCAAATTAAAACTTATTATTAATTAATTAGATTAAAAATGACCAAATGACCAAAATGCCCTTCCCTCTTACTCCAAAGTCGGTTATGCTTATTTTTAAGTGTGAAAATTTTGTTTTCTAATTCAAAGAAGCTCCCATGGCTGAAACTTAACTCCATTAAAGCACCCAAAAATTTTCTTAAAGAGTCAAGGAAGAAAGTGAAGAAATTCAAGAAAAAGTTTAAGGAAATTACAAGATTTGGAGGTAATCTTCAATAATCTTAAACTTAGAAAGTCTTTTTCTTGTTCTTGAATATCTAGAATAGTTCTAGGGTTTCTTCATTTCTTAGATTTTGGGGCTTTTTGATTTGGAGGATGAATTTGGAGGCTAGATGCATGTGTGACGTTAGATTGGATAATATTATTGTAATATTAGTTCAATTTTATCATTTGATGACTTGTTGCCATTCTAGAGTGTTATGACCACTCTTGTAACTCCTAGAATTATTTTTGAGTTCTTCATTTGTGGTGACTTTGGTTGGTATGATTATTAATATGATTAATGTTGAGAAAATTGGATTTAAAGCATGAAAAATGATATTTTTGGTTACCAAATCAGATCTGGAAATTCTGTATTTTTGGTGATGAAAAATATGTTGTATGAATGTATTGGATGTATTTTGGGCATTGGAACAATTTCCGGAAATTGTTTTGGAGTTGAAATATTCGAAAACGGTGAAAAACGGCGTTACCGGGTGAGTTTTGGGCTTACCGGGTGTCCGCTGTTCAAACAGTGAATTGGTCACTGTTTGGGCAGCCCATGAACTGCCTAAGCACTATTGGAGCTGACCTGGGCAGCGCCCATGTGTGTTGGTTGGTCGGTTCGGACAAAAACACGTTTTATACAATTTTACGGAAAAACATTTTCATAAATGTTTCGCGATGTTTCTAAACTATTTATGTTGTTATTTGATATCGAATAAATATGTTTAGGTGAAATATGAATGAATTATTCATATTGGATATTGAATAATTTATTTGGTAATTTTAAAAGTTTTAAAGTTACGATTTCACCCGAACCGCGAGCTTCCGCTGCTCCCGCGCCAAAAACCCCAACACTCATTCACCAGTGAACTCTGTACTACTAACACCAATAGACGCACGTCGCTCTCTTGAGTCCATTGATGGTGGTCGTGTGTCTAAATGAGCTCTATATAGCCATAAAACGAGTAAAAATAAGCACACCTTCAAAACTTGATTTCACCGAAAATCGGTAGTTTCTGGTGACATCACCACTATGAAAACGCTTCCAAGTCTTTCTCTACATTTCCCTTAGTCTATTCATCGAAAAATAGCTGCAAAAAATCGATTTTTCCTCTTTTCTTTATCTACTTTCTCTCTCTACTTCTCTCACCCTCAGACTTTTTTGTCATTTAGAGAATAATAAGACATTTAATTATTTGACATGAAATTATCTTTCATGATGAAGATAAAAAAATATACATTTAATAAAATAGAAATTAATCATTTTACATTTTTAATTTCATTAATCCTCTTAATTTAGTACATTTATGAAATAATAATTAAATTTATATTTTATATATTTTTATTTATTATATAGATAAAATGCTACTTTGGATGCTCAACATGGAAATTGATATGAAATTTGGATTTCGAAGACCCAAAAACAAGGAGAAAGATCCACTGGCTAGGAAATGTGAACAAACAAGGAGAAAGATCCTGGATATAGGACATAATCAGGGTGGAGGAAACGTTATGAAAGCATTACACAAATCTGTTCTCTTCTTTGAGCCACAGATATGCAAATACAGTTAGCTTTGGAGCATCTTCAAACAAGGGTAACATGAGACATGAATGACCAGCTGAGAAAACCCTTCGTATAGGAAGACATTGTGGAGGCTCTGCACCAAATGTGCCATTCAAAAGCACCCGAACCAGATGGTTTGCCTTCTTTGTTCTTCCAAAAACACTGGCAGATGGTCAAAAATGGAGTCACCACAACATGCATTCACATCATAAATGAAAGATGTAGCATTGGTCCTTTAAATCTCACTTATATTGCTTTGATTCCAAGGATTCATAATCATAGTGAAGTGTCAAATTTCAAGCCAATTAAACTTTGGAATGTAATCTATAAACTTGTTGCTAAAACAATATCAAATAAGTTAAAACAAATCCTCAATGAGATTATCTCACCCAACCAAAGTGCGTCATTCTTAGCAAACTCATCACCAATAATATCATTATAGGATATGAATGCTTATACAAGATCAGAATGAGTAAGATTAATAGGCATAGGTTAGTAGCATTTAAATTAGACGTAAGTAAAACCAATGATTGAGTGGAATGAGATTTTTTTGATATTCACTATGGTAAAACTAGGCGTTAAAAATAGATAGATTTGATTATGAATTGTATTACCACTTCATCCTTTTCTGTTCCAATCAAAGGATCAATAAAATGTCTAATTCAACCTCAGTGAGGTTTGAGACAAATATACCATCTTTCCCTATATATTTTTTTAAATGTGTGCAGAAAATCTCTCAAGTCTGGTAAACCATGTTGAAAGTCAGAAATTGATCTCTGGGCTAAAGTTCAATAGAGACATCACCATTTCCCATCTCTTCCTCATTTTTGCCAGAGCAATACAGTGGATTGCTTGAACTTGAAGAAGATTTTTTTTATTGTTATACTACGGCTTCATGGCAAGTATTTAATATGGAAAAATCATCTAAGTCCTTCAGTGGATGCACAAATGACCGGCGTAAACACACACGTATGACGCAAGCGCACGTATCGTTCAAGTAGTATAAAAATATCGATCCCACGAGGACTTAATATCTAAACTATTAATTTTATGAGGTCAAATGATTACTAATATATAACAAGTTGATTGATTGATTTGAAATGGTGACGATTCTAAATTAAAAACAAGTAAATAAAATTGTCGAAAATAGGTTTTAAGAAAATTCAATATAAAAACTATCTATGGTTGTGATTTCTTCCAATATCATTTTAAAGATGAAGTAGTTATCTTATAGTTGGGTAATATATTAATTTATTAACCTGGAACACTAAATTATGTGTAAGCCTCTGTCGATGGTCAGACACAAATACCCAGTTTAACCCAATTGAACCATATGTCTATGTCAACCAAATTATCTGGATTCATTAAGTTTAAGTCCCAATTATGGCTACCCCCGCCCGACAGGTATATTCATATCCTGTAAGGAAATCTATTAAAGGGTTATCTATCCTCAAGGAAGATCGTGGGCTATTGAGTCTATGACTGAAACCTAAAATCCCTATGTCTAGTTCATTTTAGATTTACCAGATCAATTTTTATTAATGGCCAGTTAATGAAAAAACATTTAGTTTAAGACTCAATAAATAAATCTTTATATTACCCAAGCTATAGTCTAACCCTTATAAAACAGTGATATTGGATTCATCACAACCCCGATAACTAATTTAGTTACAACACATAACTAGAGCTAGTAAAAACTTGAAAGTAAAAGACATAAAATAAAAATGCGGTAAAGTAAATACTGAAAAGTAAATTACAATAAAATAAAATGCTAAGGTAAAAAGAATTACTTTTACTACTACTAATTTAGATATCTCCCATAAAATAATATATAAACTTGTGATTCTTTTTCCAACCAGCCATATAGGCGGTAACCTGATTAAGTCAAATTAAGTCCAACCAGCCATAAAGGCGGAACCAAATTAAATTACCAACCGACCAATCTGGCGGTATCCTTTATTAGTCAGGTTTAAATCAGATTAAAATGAATTACCAACTGACCAATCTGGCGGTATTCTTTTTAAGTCAATATTTTAAATAGTGAATATATCATTTTTAAGGGAGATTAATCTAAATAGTAACAGTAAAAGAATTACCTTTCACCCTAGCTGGGGGAGTTACCTCCTCATGGTAAATAAAAAAAACTGTAAAAAGTAAAAAGTAAAAATTAATTACTATATTAACAAAACGTAATTAAAATTAATTACAAAACTAAAAAACTAAAAAACTAAAAATTAAAAGAAAAGAGAGAAACTCTCTCTTTAGATAGAATATAAGAGAGAGAGTGGTGCATTCAATTCTGAAATCTCGAGCTATATTTATAGGCCTCGGTAGGCTTCCAGCGTCGCGACGCCAGGGTCCTCAGCGTCGCTACGCCAGATTTTGTCGACGTGGCACGCTCTGGTTCGCTGGTTTGAAGATTCTGGATAAGCTGATAAGGTGACACGTGGCGCGGTGGTTGAGCTTCAATTATTGTGACACGTGGCAGCTTCTGATTGGTCGCTGAGATTCTTATCCGCCACGTGTCAGATAAGGATTAGATACTCAATTATTGATGCTGACGTGGCGGTGACGACGTGGCGACACGTGGGAAAGAGACTGTCGACACCGTAGAATTGCGACACGTGTCACTTCCTGATTGGCTGATGATGATGTGGCACGACACGTGGCAATTTTGACTTGTTGACTTTGCTGACGTGGCTGATGACATGGAGACACGTAGGATGACACGTGGCACATGTGGCGATGATGACTGTCGGCACCGTAGGATGCTGACACGTGGCACAACGTATGTTAGCAGATCGGCTGTGATGGTGACACGTGGCACGACGCATTTTAGCAAAGTCAAACTTTTCTCAGATTCTGATTTGTGGACCCGGCGCACGTTAGCACTGTTTGGCGCATTTTAGACGTCGCGACGCGCAAGTCTTCAGCGTCGCGACGCGCTAAAGACCAAAATATCTCTCTGTTGACGTAATTTTGTCCGTTTTTGCCCCAAATTGCCTCCAATGCTTTCCAAACTTTATTTATCTACAAAATAACACAAAACATATCAAAACGTTCACAAAACTCAAGAAACTATACAAAATATTAGGTTAAATGAGTGGGAATAGTGATAGATTTACCACTCATCACACTCTCAAACCTAACATTTTGCTAGTCCTCGAGCAAAACATAAAATAACATAAATAAATTAACTAAGCCACTTTCGTAGGGATCACGGTTGCATTTAGCATATGCAACAAGCCTTTAAACCCCTAGGTGTCCCTAGTGGACGAGTTGTAGTCTCGTGAGGGTTTACAGCAATGGTACCCACAAACATTTTACAAAAGTAAAAAGGTAATAAAACTAATGCACACAAAAGCAAAAAGACAAGCGAAAAGAGAATAAGATGTTAGTGACTAATCAGGTGAAACTTCTACTCCAAGTTACTAGTTGTTTTGTTTTATTCTAAATTACTGAATAAGTAAATTCTCCGATTATATTTACCATTCTCCATATACACAGCCAACAAAATATTAATCAACTCATTTTTGCCCACAACAGTCATAAGTGCAGTTGATAAGAGAGAATATTTTTGTCCTAAAGTTCTATCAGATTTCACACCTTTTTGCAGCAATGGAATAATTTTTCAGATTTTCTGATTTTTTCTTTGATTTTTCACTTTTCTATTTTTTATTTATATACAATATCTTCCATCTATGTAACGAGTGTTGGGTCGGTGGCTCCCAAACCAGTTGGCTTTAGGGCACCAGGTGTTAAGACACCCCTATGGACTTAATTACTCAGACTTCAGATATATATATTTTTGCAACATCTTCGATCCATGTAACGAGCTTTGGGCCAGTGACTCCCAAACCAGTTGGTTTTAGGGCACAAGGTGTTAAAACACCCTTACAGACTTAATAACTCGGATCTCAATTTTTTTTTTTACTCCATTGCTTTTTGAGATGTTTCCTCCAATTAAACTAGAGCACTGAATATTACAAACTTTTCAATTTTAGTTCATGTCCGTATGTTACAATATATGTTGATAATATCTGTCAACTGAGCATATGAAGATCCATTTTAGTCCGTGTTAAGGAGAATTCACAAATTAAATAATTCAAAATGAAATAAACAAAAATTAACTTGTTTCGAAATAGGTTTGAGATACGTCTCAGGAGTAGAAATTCCTTACTCGGCTATCTCTTACCAATTTCACCTTTTTAGTCAAATAAAAAACACAAAAAAAAACATAAAGTATTTTTGTAATTTTTGAAAAATTTTCAATTTTTTTGTATTTTTCGAAAAATTTTGGACTAAAAATAAAAACAATATGCAAACTAAAAACAAGGTACTAATCAACTAATTTCCTCCCCCAAACCTAAATGAGACATTGTCCCCAATGTCTTAAACAGTAAAAGGAAAGTTAAGAAGGTCATACCTGGTTAGCTGAAATCTACAGGAAATTAAAGGTTAAGATCCAGATTAATCCTACGCCTCTTACCACGATCGTCCTCAGACCAATTTATCTTTGAAAGGATAGGGTCAACTTGTGGTTCATAGGCAAGAGTTGGTCTATTAGATCCGGAGTAGTTCTGGCAGTAAAGAGGAGTTCTTTCAAAGGTTTTGACACGAACCCATTTCTTCGGGCATCATCAAGAAACACACAAAGAAAAAAATCTAAATCCATCAACGTTGAGCAGTCCAATTGGTTTCTGGTGTATGTTCAGGTTCGCCCAAGATAGTACTATAAAAATTTCCTCCAATGTACCCAAGCCACCTGCAAGCGAAGATAAAAGCATCACACGGTTAATCATTTCTACCAGTCGTTTAGACATACCTGGCACGATCAGTTCCTCTCCGTTTGATGATCCAATAAGATTTGCCTCTGCCAAGGGTTTTGGGATGATTCCAAAACATGACTGCCTCCTTCCTGTACTGCCTTTGAAACGATCCCCATAAGTCCGAGATTTTCCTCCACCATATATTAAGTGCATATTCCTTGCAGCTAAGACTCGACCTATTCTTGTGCTGCTTCTATGTATTGTGGCTTAACACCAACACTACTACCGCAAAACACACAGATGTTCTCAACTCGTCTTCTTGAAGTGGCTTCCATTTTTTATGTATTTCTTTCTCAACTCGGGATGCCTTCAAAAGTGCAATGACGGGCTGAATTTATAGTACCTGAAAAGGGTGAGTAAAAATAGCACAAGTATCTTCCAGAGGACGATTAGTAGCGAAATAATATCGTGATAGTCAAAAAGGTATGGATTCTGTCGGAGAAAATAAAAGAAAACAACAAAACAAATCACAATTATTAAGAAAAGACAAAGAGATATAATATTTACAAGAAAATTAACGGTTTGATTGACATCTATGCGTCAGGGACAAGCTTCTCATCCAATTTTCTTATAAATTGGCAAACAGGGTCTTTTTGAGTCAGATTCCCGAGATTTAACAGTTGTCTTTCCTTTTGGAATTGTGTATGTAATTTGCGAATGGCTATGTGAACATATCCACTGGGATGCGTCTCAAGAGTTAAAGATATATCATCTAAAGACTCCTTACTCAAGCCATCCCTAATGAATTTAATTTTGTCTTCATGATTATCAGACACCATTCCTAAAGAACGACAACAAGTGTTGCAATTAAATCGTGCACATTTGAAACAAACACCCATTTGCTTAGCTCTACGTTTCTTTGCATAGATGCTTATTCCAAAACCAGGCAGATGTGAAATAAAAGAGTCAGAAGACTCTCCTGCCAATCGGACTCGTGCTTCAATTACCCAACGAATGTCATTAGGAATACCTTTGATCATCAGTAGTCTCATCCGTTCTAAGCGAGCTTTGTAGACTTTCATCAGAGATTTTTGAGGGAGAGAAGGAAATTGCTTGTGAAGATTTGCAAGAGCTTCTTCCATCTTGAAATGACTAAACCTGCAAAAATTAAACACACAAAAATAAAACACACCAGATCACAATATATACACAAATTGCATGGGTTGCCTCCCTGCTAGCGCTAAGTTTAAAGTCGTCAGCCAGACTTGACTTCTCGAACGTTAAGCTAGATCTGAAAGTGTGACACTTTCTTTTTGTCGCTCAAATGATTCTCCCCAGTAGTGCTTGACACGCTTGTTTTTAACCTTGAAAGTTTTGTTAGCGTCAGGATCATGTATCTCAACGGCTCTATTTGGTAAAACTTTGGTGATCACAAATGGACCTGACCACCGTGATTTTGGATTCCATGGAAAGAATTTCACCCTTGATTTGTTTAACAGTACCTTCTGCCCTGGTTCCAGTTGTATGCGCACTAACTTCTCATCATGTCTTTTCTTGCCATTTTCTTTGTACAATTTGGCATCCTCAAAAGGCTGATTGTGAAATTCCTCCAATTCGTTGAGCTGGTGGAACTTTTCTCTTCTGTTGCTTGTAGTGCAAGAATTGGCTCCTTCAGTACAAAAGACGCTTTATCTTTAGGCTCCATAGGCAATTGACATGTTTTAAGTTTGTCAGTAGAACTTTGTCTTTCATCAGAGTTCTGAATGGTACTATGTATCACATCAAGTCTGAAACATTCCTCCTTATTTTCATCATCTGGGAAATTCATGGCCTTGAAAACATTGAATGTTACTTCTTGGTCTTGTACCCTCATGGTTAATTCTCATTTTTGTACATCAATAATGGTTCGACCTGTAGCCAAGAATGGTCTCCCGAGGATGATTGGCACGTCTGCGTCTTCCTCCATATCAAGGACAATAAAATCTGCTGGGAAAATGAATTTGTCAACCTTGACCAGCACATCTTCAACTACACCTCTCGGAAATACGAGCGTTCTATCAGCAAGTTGTAGTGAGACTGAAGTTGGCATTGTTTCTCCAATCTGTAATTTCCTAAAAATAGAGAAAGGCATCAAGTTAACACTCGCACCTAAATCACACAAAGCCTTACCAAAGTTATGTTCTCTTGACGCAAGGAACAATGAAACTACCAGGATCTTTCAACTTCGGGGGAAGTTTCCTCTGAATGATGGCACCGCATTCTTCTGTTAATGCTACTGTCTCGTAATCTCCCAATCTCCGTTTTCGTGAAAGAATATCTTTCATGAATTTGGCATAGGTGGGCATTTGTTCCAACGCTTCTACAAATGGAATGTTGATATGCAGCTTTTTAAAGATCTCCAAGAACCGAGAAAACTTCTTGTCCAATTTATCTTCTGAAGGCGTTGAGGAAAAGGTGGAGGTGGAGTGATCTGTTTTTTCCTTTGCTTCTTTTTCCTCCATCTGTTGCTTTGTTTCTTTTGGAACTTCCTCAGCAGTTGAATTGACTCCAACATCTTTGTTGATTTCAGTACCGCTTTTTAACATGATGGCATGACATTGCTCCTTCCCCATGTTCCTTGGATTTGGCTCTGTGTTGCTAGGAAGGGTACCTGGCGGTCTGTAACTCTAAGTATTTGCCAGTTGTCCGATTTGATTCTCCAGTGCTTTAATAGAAGCAGATTGACTTTGAATTAATGCTGCTGGGATTGAAACATTGCATCATATCTTGCTGCTTGAGAGTCATGTTTTGCTTCTATCTTTTTCAAGTGGGTCAACACTTCTGTTATTCCTGGTTCATTTACCTGCTCCTGGTTTTTGTTCTGTTGCTGGAATTCAGGTGGTGGATAGTTCTGTTGTTGGCCTGAATTGTTGCTCCATGAAAAATTAGGATGATTCCTCCACCCTAGGTTGTAGGTGTTGGAATATGGATTGTTCCCCTGTTTGTTGAAATTATTGACATAATTCACCGTCTCTTCATGTTGGTTCGACTCTGGTGCTCCTCCATATGGTGAACTTGTGGTTCCAGCGATGTTCACAACTTGCGTGCTAAGTGTTTCTAGACATTTGCATATCTGATCCAGCATGGTATTCACTGCTGTGTTTGCTCCAACTTCATAAATTCCTGCAATTCTTTGGATCATGCTCCTTTCTGTTGGCCACAAGGAATTGTTGTTGGCCATTTCTTCGATTAGGTCCCAGGCTTGATCTTCTCCTTTTGCCATCAAGGATCCTCCAACAGCAGCATCGATTGTGGTTCTCATTATTCCAGAAAGCCCATTATAGAATTTTGGACTTGAAGCCATTTTGGAATCTCATGGTGAGGACATTTCCGGAGTAAATCTTTGTACCTTTCCCAAGCTTCGCAGAGGGATTCTGAATCTTGTTGTACAAAGGATGTGATGTCATTCCTCAGCTTTCTGGTTCTGGCTGGTGGAAAGTACTTTGCAAGACATTTGGTGGCTAAAGTGTTCCACGTTGTGATAGAACCTGCTGGTAGTGAATGTAGCCAAGCTTTAGCTCTGTCCTTCAGGGAATATGGAAAAACTCGCAGTCTCATTGCTTCTTCTGATGCTCTATTGTAGTTAAAAGTGCCGCAAACTTCCAGGAAGTTACTGATGTGGGCATTAGGATCTTCAGTTGTATTCCCCCCGAATTGAACTGACTGCTGAATCATCTGAATGCATGTTTTGATGTCACACACATTTGCTGGTAAGGGAGGAAGTACAATACAGGAAATGAGTCTGTCAACCACCAGAATGGTTCTGTCTCGAATGGGAATTGGTGGTGCAACGTTCAAAGGTTCAGGTTCCATGTTGACTAAAGCTTCTTGGCCTTCTCGCCTTTCCCTTCTCAACTGTCTGATGGTTCTTTCAATTTCTGGGTCAAGCGGTCGGAGTTCAAAGCTTCTGGTTCGTCTCATGTAGTTTCTGAGAACCTGAAACACAAGAAAACAACGACAATAAATAAAAAGAAATTAGATACAAGTAACGGTATCTAACCCCTAAACTAATAGTAAAAGAAATAAGTCCCCGGCAACGGCGCCAAAAACTTGACCGGCGTAAACACACATGTATGACGCAAGCGCACATATCGTTCAAGTAGTATAAAAAATTGATCCCACGAGGACTTAATATCTAAACTATTAATTTTATGAGGTCAAATGATTACTATATCTAACAAGTTGATTGATTGATTTGAAATGGTGACGATTCTAAATTTAAAAACAAGTAAATAAAATTGTCGCGAAAATATGTTTTAAGAAAATTCAATATTAAAAACTATATAGGGTTGTGATTTCTTCCAGTATCATTTTAAAGATGAAGTGGTTATCTTATAGTTGGGTAATATATTAATTTATTAACCTGGAACACTAAATTATGTGTAAGCCTCTGTCGATGGTCAGACACAAATACCCAGTTTAACCCAATTGAACCATATGTCTATGTCAACCAAATTATCTGGATTCATTAAGTTAAGTCCAAATTATGGCTACCCCCGCCCGACAGGTATATTCCTATCCTGTAAGGAAATCTATTAAAGGGTTATCTATCCTCAAGGAAGATCGTGGGCTATTGAGTCTATGGCTGAACCTAAAATCCCTATGTCTAGTTCATTTTAGATTTACCAGATCAATTTTATTAATGGCCAGTTAATGAAAAAACATTAAGTTTAAGACTCAATAAATAAATCTTTATATTACCCAAGCTATAATCTAACCCTTATAAAACGGTGATATTGGATTTCATCACAACCCCAGATAACTAATTTAGTTACAACACATAACTAGGGCTAGTAAAAACTTGAAAGTAAAAGACATAAAATAAAAATGCAGTAAAGTAAATACTGAAAAGTAAATTACAATAAAATAAAATGTTAAGGTAAAAGAAATTACTTTTACTACTACTAATTTAGATATCTCCCATAAAATAATATATAAACTTGTGATTATTTTTCCAACCAGCCATATAGGCGGTAACCTGATTAAGTCAAATTAAGTCCAACCAGCCATAAAGGCGGAACCAAAATTAAATTACCAACCGACCAATCTGGCGGTATCCTTTATTAGTCAGGTTTAAATCAGATTAAAATGAATTACCAACCGACCAATCTGGCGGTATCCTTTTTAAGTCAATATTTTAAATAGTGAATATATTATTTTAAGGGAGATTAATCTAAATAGTAACAGTAAAAGAATTACCTTTCACCCTAGCTGGGGGAGTTACCTCCTCATGGTAAATAAAAAAAACTGTAAAAAGTAAAAAGTAAAAATTAAATTACTATATTAACAAAACGTAATTAAAATTAATTACAAAACTAAAAAAAACTAAAAAAACTAAAAATTAAAAGAAAGTAGAGAGAGAGAAACTATCTCTTTAGATAGAATATAAGAGAGAGAGTGGTGCATTCAATTCTGAAATCTCGAGCTCAATTTATAGGCCTCGGTAGGCTTCCAGCGTCGCGACGCCAGGGCCCTCAGCGTCGCTACGCCAGATTTTGTCGACGTGGCACGCTCTGGTTCGCTGGTTTGAAGATCCAGCAGCTCAATTTATAGCTGCTTTTTGGTAGGGTTCTAAGGTACAAAAAAGGTATCCATTGGACAATGAGGGAGAAACTCAGTGAGGCAAAGAGCAGAAGGAATGAGCTTTAGATATTTCTCATGCTTTAACCAAGCTTTGGTTGCAAAGCAAGGCTGGTTTATTCTTCAAGACACTTACTCACTGGCGGCAAGGATTTTGAAAGCAAGATACTTTAAAAAACCGATTTCATAAAGGCTGAGGTGGGCACAAAACCATCATTCATTTGGAGAAATATCTTGTGGGGAATAGAGATATTACACAAAAGAAAAAGGCAGAGAGTAAGAAATAGAGACAAGATCTCAATCTATGGAAGCAATTGGATCCCCATGTCTGATATATTCAGACCTCTCTCCCCCTTAACTCTCCATGAGGATGCTATTGTCTATGAACTAATGGATGATAGGGGTCGATGGAACAGAGATGTGATAAGAATGCACTTTTGGGAAGAAGATGCAAAAGCCATCTTGAAAATCCTTTTACCACGAACTACATAACAAGACCAAATCCTCTGGCATTTTGATAAACAAGGCAACTATTCAGCCAAAAATGGCTATTAGATTGTTCTAAGTCGAAGTTTACAAAGGCCTCTAGCTGCTCTGAACCAAAGTCAAGCAACCGGTGTTAGTGTCTCTAAGACATGCCAATTATCTCTAAACAAGATTAAAGTGTGAATAAATCAAGATAAGTTGCAGAATACTTACATTGATCGGTTGGAAAATTCAAAAATTTTCTTTGGATGTAGAAGCTCCAAGCTTGGTGTTGAGTTCCCAACCATTGGGTGAGTTTCCCTATCACCTTAAATTGACTCCCAAAGTGTTAGCTTTAACAAAATTTGAAGCAAAAATTGCCCTCCAAGGTATTAGAGAAATCGGCAATGGGAGAGGAAAGAGAGAAGATGAATAGTTGATTTGTTTTTCCAAAAAACAAGTTAATGTGTTATGTTTTCCAAAACAATACTTAGTGTGTTGGAAAGAAAAATGCATTAAATGCATCCAACTACTTCCATCATCTAATGACTAGTTGATGTAAGTCAAGTGGGTCCCACCACTTTAAATTCCAAATTTAAGTTGGCTTACACAACACACTTTGGGCCCGAGAGTTCGTTTAATCTGATTAAATAAATTTTTCGTCGTGACATTATAAAATCCAATTTAATTAAATAATAATTCCTAGCAAAATTATTACGATAGTCGCTTACAAATTAATTCCAAATTAATTCGTTCGCCCTAATTAAAATCCAATTTTAATTCTGCAATGAAATCCGATTTCAAGTAATATATCAAATATATTATTTAATCGATTAAATCTAAATTAATCGCGTTTTCTCTTTTAGACGAATTAATTCTAAATTAATTTTTGCCGTAATTAATCCCAGATTAATTTTCTCTCTCATAATAATCTCAGATTAATTCTGTTCGAGTCAAATGTCATTGGTAAATCTTTGGGAAGCGACCCAAGAGATTACTGGATATGTTGGCAGTAAATCTGGTTGTCGGACTATCCGACACGTGCGTACCTCGTACCACATTCTCACCGATTTACAACACATGGTTGGCTTCTAGCAAAACACCATGCCTACCCAATTATCCAGAAATATTCAACGAAGAATATATATAATTTGTATCAGGCATAGTATACAAAGTATTGCGTAATACGATCCAGTATCGGATGTCACATGTTAGGCCTAGGGCTGGCGCCGTGTCTGCCCCGTACGAAGCATATATCGGATCACGCGTAACTAGTCTCTATAATCGGATAATCATGACCTAGTCATACTATCCCGATAACTGTAGCATTTAAGAGTACTAGTACCATATCCTGTGTGACCATCATCTTCATATGATTGAAGTGATACTCTCATCTTCACATCATATCCAATACACTACGATTCTCAGTAAACCCAGCAGAGGCGTACACAGAACCTATTAAAGCTCCGGACGACCAAAACCAAAGTAAACTGATTATCGCAAGTAATAGCGATGCAAGTCTCATGTTAAAGATCACATACACCTACCCTGATTCGGATTCCCATAGACACATAGTCATACTACCAATGGGATTCCGATGGGTCTATCCAGAGCGAAGTTGTTCCCGGTCCAACGGCTAGCAGAACCTCTTATCACACTTGCATAAGTATCCAATACTTAAATATATGAGAACTATGTCGTTAAGCTTCCATAACGGGCACAAATGCAATACTAGTCTATTCCGCATTATCGATGTCCAGTCTCGATAATACTACGACTAGGGATATTTAATGATTAAACCATTCGTGGATTAATACTGTCTCATATCTTATTAATCCGATTTAACCATATGGACTTTTATCATTTATATATCCAAGTAATCCAATTACACAATGATAAAATAGCAATTTCCTTTGTCACATAGTTAATTTGTACAAAAACACAATGTTTTTTACAAATAGTGATGCTATGGGTCATAATTGTCCAACAATCTCCCACTTGGCTCATAGCCAATCACTTAAGTATCTAACACCTGAACTATGTACATGTCGCTCAAACTTTTGCTGAGAAATAGCTTTCGTCAGTGGATCTGTAATATTGTCATCTGATGCGATCTTCTCGATCTTCACATTGCCACGATGTATGATCTCACGAATCAGATGGAAACGTAGAAGTACATGATTGGACCGTTGATGAGAACACAGTTCCTTAGCCTGTGCTATAGCTCCGTTATTGTCACAATACAAAGGTACGGGCTCAGCTGCAACGGAACTACTCCTAATCCAATTAGGAATTTACGGATCCAAACTGCTTCTTTTGCTGCCTCAGCTGCAATAATGTATTCAGCTTCTGTTGTTGAATCGGTAACAGTCTCTTGCTTGGAAGATTTCCAGCTCACTGCTCCGTTGTTCAAACAAAATATGTACCCCAATTGCGACTTACAGTCATATTTATCGGTTTGGAAACTTACATCAGTGAAACCAGTCACTTCAAGTTCTCATTCTCCATAGACTAAGAAAGCATCCTTAGTTCGTTTAAGATACTTAAGGATATTCTTAACAGCAATCCAGGGACCATCACCTGGATCGGCCTAATAGCGACTGCACATGCTCCAAGCATACGAGACATCAGGTCGCGTACATATCATGGCGTATATGATCGATCCGACACTGGAAGCATATGTGATCTGACTCATTGTATCTCTCACATCTTGAGTTTTAGGACACATGTCCTTAGATAGAGAGACGTCATGTGACACCTGACTGGCGTAATCACACACGTATAACGCAAGCGCACGTATCGTTCAAGTAGTATAAAAAGTATCGATCCCACGAGGACTTAAAACCTTTTTGTTATTAATTTATGGGGCCAACTGATTACCAGTATCTAACAGGTTGTTTGATTAATTGATTTGAAATGACGATGATTCTAAATTTAAAACAAGTAAATAAAATTGCTTAAAAGTAGGTTGAGAAAAATCCAAATTTATAAAAACTATCCAGGGTTGTGATTAATTCCAATATTATTTAGAAGATGAAGTGGTTATCTTAAAGTTGGGTAATATATTGATTTATTAACCTGGAACACTAATTTATGTAAAAGCCTCTTCCGATGGTCAATTTCAAATACCTAGTATAATCCAATTGAACCATATGTCTATGTCAACCAAATTACCTAGATTCATTAAGATTAAGTTCCAATTATGGCTACCCCCGCCCGACAAGTATATTCCTATCCTGTAAGGAAATCTATTAAAAGGGTTATCTATCCTCAAGGAAGATCGTGGGCTATTGAGTCTAAGGTCTTTAAACTTAAAATCTCTATGTCTAGTTCATTTTAAGTTTCCCAGTCCAATTTTATTAATGGCCAGTTAATGAAAAAGCATTAAGATTGAGACTCAATAAATAAATCTTTATATTACCCAAGCTATAATCTAACCCCTTATAAACCGGTGATATTGGATTTCATCACAACCCCAGATAACTGGCTTAGTTACGACACATATTTACGGGTAGTAAAAAAAACTTAAATAAAATAAAAGACATAAAGTAAAATACTGAAAATTAAATACTGAAAAGTAAATGCTGAAAGTAAATGCTGAAATTAAATACTGAAAATTAAATGCTGAAAGTAAATTACTGAAAAGTAAATTGCTGAAAGTAAATTGCTGAAAGTAAATTGCTGAAAGTAAATTATTGAAAAGTAAAAACTGAAAATTAAAGAAAGAAAAGTACTGTGCGTAAAAGTAAATTGCGGAAAGTAAAAACTGAAAAGTAAAGAAAAGAAAGTGCGAAAACGAAAATTAATTACTGAAAGCTGTAAATAAACAAACAAGATACAATCTTCTTAGTATTCTTAAGGAATTCCTTAGAAGAAAGTATGAATTTTACAAATGAAATGGCTTGGTATTTATAGGCAAAATTTTGCCACCATCAAATCATCAATCAATTTCTCCACCAAATCCATTATTAATTTCTCCACTAATTACTCCACCAAATCCATAATTGCTCCACTAATTTCTTATCTTGTTTGGTGGTGATTTGATAATTTTTATTAATTATTTATTAATTAATATTTTGCTTTGAAAATGATTGATAATGACTTTTAATAATTACACTCCACACACTTCTGGATGGTTCATCAATTTCGGTCATGAAATCATCGGAATTTGAAAATATTTTCTCTTTCAAAGTTGTAGATCTTTGAGTCTTCTTTAATCTGGAACTTGAATCAGCTCAATCCGATATCTGATTAAAACGTTATGCTCAAAATACGACAGATGCGCAAAACTGGAATTTCCAAAACTGCACTTCCTCAAAAACGCCATTTCAAGTTTCCAATCTCCAAAATTAATATATCAAATCCAATAATTGCCCTTATTTGATCCACATTTCGTCCTAAATGATTTCATTGAGTCCCGATATTATTTTATCTGCAAAATAAAATAAAACATATCAAAACGTTCATCAAACCCGAGAAACTAAACAAAATATTAAGTAAAAGGGGCGGTAAATATTGATATATTTTCCGCTCATCAACACCGGAAGCAGCCCCTTCTTGGACTGATCCATGTTGAATCTCTTCAATACTTTGTCAATGTATGAGATCTGGGAGAGTCCAAGCAGCTTTCTGGATCTATCCCGGTAGATCTTTATTCCCAGAATAAAGGCTACTTCCCCCAGGTTTTTCATGAAGAATTTTAATGAAAGTCAAGCTTTCACCGATTGTAGCATGTGAATGTCATTGCCTAAAAGCAATACATCATCAACATATAGGATAATGAATGTCAATGCGCTCCCACTAACCTTCTTATATACACAAGAATCATATTCATTTTGAATGAAACCATATTCTTTTATGATCTCATCAAAACATTGGTTCCAAGAACGCGATGCTTGCTTCAATCCATAAATGGATCGGTTTAACTTGCAAACCTTGTTTGCATGTTTGGCATGAAAAAACCGTCAGGCTGTTGCATATAAACATCCATAAAAAGGTTTCCGTTAAGAAAAACTGTTTTGACGTCCATCTGTCATATTTCATAATCGAAATATGCAGCAATAGCAAGCATTATCCGAATGGATTTTATCATGGCAACGGGTGAAAAAGTTTCATCGTAATCGACACCATGTCGTTGACGATACCCTTTCACTACAACCCTAACTTTGTACGTTTGTACGTTGCCATCCATGTCTGTCTTCTTCTTGAAGACCCATTTACAACCAATAGGCTTAACGCCTTCTGGTGCATCAACCAGTGTCCAAACTTGGTTGGTATACATGAAATCCATTTTGGACTTCATGGCCTCTTGCCATAAAGCGGAGTCGATACCTTGTATCGCTTCCTCATACGTAGCCAGTTCATCTTCCTCAATAAGATTAATATCTATATGAGGTGAGATCAGAAACCCATATCTCTCAGGTTGTTTTCTGACTCTCTCCGACCTACGCGTTTTTTATGTATTAGAAGATTATGGAATAGTCACATACCTGATGGATTGTTGGTGTTTCGTGAGGGGGTCGGTGCCAGGAACAATATCACTCCGATTTTCATCGAGTTCTACTTTCCTCCCACTTATCATTGCATTTATGAATTCCTTTTCGAGGAAAACTACATGAAGAGCAACAAATATTTTATTCTCTTGTGGGTTGTAGAAGTAATATCTTTTGGTTTCCCTAGGATAACCTACAAATATGCACTTATCTGATTTGGGTTCTAGTTTGGTACCATCCAAACGTTTAACATATGCCCATCATCCCCAAATCTTCAGGAATGAGAAACCCGGTTTCTTTCCTGTCCATATTTCATATGGGGTCTGTCCAACAGACTTTGACGGAACCTTATTCAAAATAACTATTGCATTATTCAATGCATATCCCCAGAAGGAAATTAGTAGCTCAATGCGACTCATCAATGACCTTACTATGTCCAACAAAGTTCGGTTTCTCCGTTCGGACACACCGTTCAATTGAGGTGTTCCGGGAGGAGTCCAATGTGAAAGAATACCATACTCTTTCAAGTAATCTTGAAACTCATTGCTTAAGTATTATCCACCACGGTCTGACCGTAATATTTTAATACTTTTTCTGGTCTGTTTTTCTACTTCGTGTCGAAACTCTTTGAATTTCTCAAAAGTTTCCGACTTGTGTCTCATAAAATACACATAACCATAACGCGATGCATCATCCGTAAATGTTACGAAGTATTCATATCCACCTCTAGCCTGGCTAGACATGGGACCGCATACGTAACTATGAACGAGGGCTAACAGCTCGGTGGCACGTACACCCTTACCACTAAAAGGTGATTCAGACATTTTACCCAATAAACAAGATTCGCAGACCTCATATGAATTAGGATCAAATCCGTCCAAGTGTCCATTCTTCGAAAGAGTGGATATACGAGTCTTATTAATGTGTCCCAGACGACAATGCCACAAATAAGTCTCATATGTGTTACTCAATTTGAGCCTTTTGTTTATCATGTTATATGTTTGAGATTCGTTTATATTCAAAATATAAAGACCATTATTAATATCTACTGTACATATCAAAATATCATCTTTATATACAAAACACATAGTGTTCTGGAATACAAAGGTATACCCGCATCGGGTTAAACTAGATACAGAGATGATATTTCTAGTTAAACTAGGTATAAAATAACAGTTACCTAATGTAATTACATGCCCTGAGGGCAGATTCAAAACATAGGAGCCAACAGCCAAAACAACGACTCTCGTCCCGTTTCCGACTCGCAGGTTGATCTCTCATGAAGCCAGTCTCCTGCTAATCCGCAGATCATGCACATCAGTACAAATGTGAGTACCACATCCAGAATCAAAAATCTAATTTTTAAAACCAATAGTGGACATGTTTATTTCAATAACAAACATACATGAAGCCGGAGCCTTGCCCGCCTTCACTTCCTTCATGTCCGCCTTGTACTCACGGCAGTCACGCTTCCAGTGACCCTGTTTTCCACAGTGTAGGCAGACGTCTTGGGATT
This sequence comes from Zanthoxylum bungeanum, assembly GCA_019454045.1. Lineage (NCBI taxonomy): Eukaryota > Viridiplantae > Streptophyta > Magnoliopsida > Sapindales > Rutaceae > Zanthoxylum > Zanthoxylum bungeanum. The sequence goes on along the minus strand of SKCR01004881.1, from coordinate 20,672 downwards.
TGTCCTTAGTCTTCCTAGAAAACTGTGACGATTTAACCTTGTCCTTGTCCTTTTTCTTTTTCTTCACACCACTAGAAGCCTTCGGCCAAGCCTTGGCTTTCTGGGATGTCGAAGTAAGATGCGCCTCGCGCTTCTTGCCCTTCAGAAGCTCTGGCTATGCTTCTTTCAGCATTGCCATTAACTCTCCAAGAGTCTTTTCTTGGTTCATCATATTGTAGTTCATGAAGAACCCACCCCAGCAATCGGGCATAGACTGTAAGATCAAATCTATGGAAGTCTCGGTCTCGAAGGTAATGCCCAACTGACCTAGCTGTTCGGTGTCAGCAATCATCTATGACACATAGTGCTCGACAGATGTACCCTCTGACATACGCGAACGAAAGAGCTTCTTTTGCAATTCGTACTTCTGAGATCTAAGGTTAGATATGTGAAGATCCTTCAATTTCAACATCATGTTATAAGGATCCAATCCTTTCTTCTGACGAAGAAATTGAAGAGTCATTGTAGTAAACATGACAGATTGAGCGGTAAAGTTATCATCTCGATGAGTCTTCCAAAGCTCATGATATACTGCCCGTTCATGTCCGGGCTCAGGCCCGAGAGGTCTCTCTATAACATAGAGCAACTTCTCAAATCCTAGGACTATCCTGAGATTCATTTCCCAGTCTGAAAAATTGGATCCGTTAAAGACATTCTCGCCCACGATTATGTCCCTAACGCTAATCTTTCCAGCCATCTTGATTGCTATAGTCCAACTATCCAATCAACGATTTCAGGTACACTCAAAATGCAATTGTTACTATAGTCCAACTATATAACCAACTACAAATGGAGTAGAGTTGAGTACAGTCCAACTGTTCAAAGAAAGCAATAAATGATATTAGTCCAACTAATATATATATATATATATATATATATATAACGAGATATAATAATAAAATAGCGCGTATTACCGAGTATTAAACGAAATTGTAAATTTAATACTTGCCTCCCACTATTTTTCGGCGAGCATCTAACCCTCTGTTGAGTACTCGGGAAACCTAATTTCCTATTGGGCTAGGATCCAGTTAAATAACACATAACCTTGACTTTGGCCAACAAGCTGTATGAAACTTAACTAGGTAGATCTCTAAGATCAATTGGATCCATCCAATTCCTAGATCCGGTAGGTGGACATCCAAGTCCAAAAAATATATCCAATATATTGACCGGCGTAAACACACACGTATAACGCAAGCGCACGTATCGTTCAAGTAGTATAAAAATATCAATCCCACGAGGACTTAATATCTAATCTATTAATTTTATGAGGTTAAATGATTACTAATATCTAACAAGTTGATTGATTGATTTGAAATGGTGACGATTCTAAATTTAAAAACAAGTAAATAAAATTGTCGAAAAATAGGTTTTAAGAAAATTCAATATTAAAAACTATCTAGGGTTGTGATTTCTTCCAATATCATTTAAAGATGAAGTGATTATCTTAAAGTTGGGTAATATATTGATTTATTAACCTGGAACACTAAATTATGTGTAAGCCTCTGTCGATGGTCAGACACAAATACCCAGTTTAACCCAATTGAACCATATGTCTATGTCAACCAAATTATCTGGATTCATTAAGTTTAAGTCCCAATTATGGCTACCCCCGCCCGACAGGTATATTCCTATCCTGTAAGGAAATCTATTAAAGGGTTATCTATCCTCAAGGAAGATCGTGGGCTATTGAGTCTAAGGCTGAAACCTAAAATCCCTATGTCTAGTTCATTTTAGATTTACCAGATCAATTTTATTAATGGCCAATTAATGAAAAAGCATTAAGTTTAAGACTCAATAAATAAATCTTTATATTACCCAAGCTATAATCTAACCCTTATAAAACGGTGATATTGGATTTCATCACAACCCCAGATAACTAATTTAGTTACAACACATAACTAGGCCTAGTAAAAACTTGAAAATAAAAGACATAAAGTAAAAATGCGGTAAAGTAAATACTGAAAAATAAATTACAATAAAATAAAATGCTAAGGTAAAAGGAATTACTTTTACTACTACTAATTTAGATATCTCCCATAAAATAATATATAAACTTGTGATTCTTTTTCCAACCAGCCATATAGTCGGTAACCTGATTAAGTCAAATTAAGTCCAACTAGCCATAAAGGCGGAACCAAAATTAAATTACCAACCGACCAATCTGGCGGTATCCTTTTAAGTCAATATTTTAAATAGTGAATATATTATTTTTAAGGGAGATTAATCTAAATAGTAACAGTAAAAGAATTACCTTTCACCCTAGCTGGGGGAGTTACCTCTTCATGGTAAATAAAAACTGTAAAAAGTAAAAAGTAAAAAGTAAAAATTAAATTACTATATTAACAAAACGTAATTAAAATTAATTACAAAACTAAAAACTAAAAAAAAAAAAAAACTAAAAATTAAAGAAAGTAGAGAGAGAAACTCTCTCTTTAGAAATATTATAAGAGAGAGAGTGGTGCACTGAATTCTGAAATTCGAGCTCTATTTATAGGCAAAAAATTCGGTTTCTGGCGTCGCGACGCCAAGGACCTCAGCGTCGCTACGCCAGGTTTGTCGACGTGGCACGCTCTGGTTCGCTGGTTTGAAGATTCTGGATAAGCTGATAAGGTGACACGTGGCAAAGTGGTTGGGCTTCAATTATTGTGACACGTGGCGGCTTCTGATTGGTCGCTGAGATTCTTATCCGCCACGTGTCAGATAAGGATAGGATATCCAATAATGGATGCTGACGTGGCGTTGACGTGGCGGTGACGTGGCGGTGACGTGGCGACACGTGGGAAAGAGACTGTCGACACCATAGAATTGTGACACGTGGCAGCTTCTGATTGGCTGATGATGACGTGGCGGTGAGGTGGCAATGTTGACTTGTTGACTTGCTGACGTGGCTGATGACATGGAGATGACCTGGAGTGACACGTGGCACACGTGGCGATGGTGACTGTCGGCACCGTAGGATGCTGACACGTGGCAAGGCGTATGTTAGTAGATCGGCTGTGATGGTGACACGTGGCACGGCGCATTTTAGCAAAGTCAAACTTTTCTCAGATTCTGATTTGTGGACCTGGCGCACGTTAGCACTGTTCGGCGCATTTTAGACGTCGCGACGCTTAAGTCTTGGCGTCGCGACGCGCTTAAGACCAAAATATCCTTGTTGACGCATTTTTGTCCGTTTTTGCCCCAAATTGCCTCCAATGCTTTCCAAACTTTATTTATCTGTAAAATAACACCAAATACATCAAAACGTTCACAAAACTCGCGAAACTATACAAAATATTAAGTTAATTGAGTGGGAAATAGTGATATAAATATCACTCATCATATATTTCCTAACATTCTCCTCTGAATCAACTAAGCCTTGGCTTTGGCTCAACAAGCTTAATGATTTCAGTTAAGCGCGACCCATTGACAGTGGGAAAGCTTCGTAATCCACGTCGATGTTCAGAATTGACCTTGACTTTGGCCAACAAGTCACAACTGCCCAAGACATGCTATATATAACAAAGCTTTCATGGTTTAAACACATCCGCGATGGACAATGATCTTGACTTTGGCCAACAAATCAAAGTCAATCTTGGATCTTGAAAAAGAACCACTCAATGGAAGGAAAACACTTAATATTAAAGTGAGGGTTTTCCGTAAATTGGCAACCAATTTATTATCTTTGATTAGGTCTCATCATACACCCTTAAACATGCATTCTAAAAGCATAATAAGGCGCGATAAATTAATAATGATATGCAGATGGATATATACAAATTTGTTCATAGAACAAATCTCTCACTTTCTTCTCTCCCGCTAGCACTTTACATTATTCTACCCAATTACATAATACATAAAGAAACCTCATTTACATTGAGGGGAATTGGTGAGAAGAGAAATACAAAGAGATAAGGAGGTGAAAGGCTGGACACGCAGGTTCAATTTAATAAATACCATATTTACAACAATTTCCAAAATTACCTCCACCCATCTAAAATACATCCGATATACATTATTTATACAAATACATCCAAGTATTCACACAAAGCATGTTGTCAATCAATCTAATCTAATTAATTAATCTTTAATTAATGACCATCCAATGTTCATACAACGATTTGATTTGCGCGAGTCCAACTCGTTTAAGAATAAATACTCAAAGTAAGTATTCTTGAATTATATCGAACTACAATTTTAAATCCAATTTAAATTGTATCCAATACTAATTCATGTTTAATTTCAAATTAAACAATTACACTTATAATAGTGCCTTTAAAGACTTGGATTCCAAATCCAATCCAATTGGGTCTCAAATGCCCAATTAGCATCCAATGCGCATTCAATTAAGTTCAATGGGCTTTCAATTGATTCTTTAGGCATGAACTTTGGCCATTATGGATCCAACCCAAAATGTCAAGGCCCATTTAGGAATCACCATATGCCAAAAATCAATTTTGTCCCATTAGGCCCAATTAAATAATTAAAGGCCTAAAGTCATATTTTGGACTTTATGGAAATGGTTTTAGGCCCAATTGGATCCAACCCAATTGTCCAAAACCATACTTGGCCCAACCAAGCCCATTAGCCCAAATACAACAAATTAAATTAGCATAATATTCCAAATATTATATTAATCCAATTAAAGTGTAATTAACACAATTAATCTATTAATCTAATATTTCCAAAACATTAATTAATCAAATTAATCATGCTTAATTTTCCAATTCATGTCCAACACAAATTGAAGCAAAATCAATTCATCAAACATGTTTCAACTCACGGCAAAGGCAAGGAAATAATCATGCAATTTGATTTTAATCCAATTAAATCAACATTTAACATACATTTCATGCCAACAACACATCCAAGTGTCTAATTTTCAAAAATCACCATGAGTTCTCCCTAGGGTATCACATGCTCTTGGTAGGCCTTTGGCTACTTGGCATCACATGCTCTTTCTCTTTCTCACTACTCGGCTGAGTTCAATTGAGATTTGAGAGAATTTTAGGTTTGATTGAGATTTGAGAGGGGCGGCTGCTGAGAAAATTTTAGATTTAGGTTAAGTTTAGGTTTAGATTTTACTTTATATATTCAAAATTTTAGGTTAAACATAGGTAATTACTAAAATATCCTTCGAGTTTAAGAAATATAATAAAAATTTAAGGGTAAATTTGTAATATAATTAAATGGGTATTAAACGAATTCGATTTGGATTCGATTCATTTATGATTCGTTTAATAAACGAATAAATGAATTGATGAGTTCAAATTCGGATTCGATTCGTTTATTAAATGAATCGAATCGAATTGACCCATTTATTAAACGAATCCATTTTTCTAAACCCGTATTTACTTTAAAGCGAATCGAATCGAACGAATAAACGAATCCTGACCCAAATTGCCACCCCTAATGCTATGGGTTATAATTGTCCAACAATATGCTAGGCCTAAGGCTGGCGCTGTGTCTGCCCCGTACGAAGTATATATCGGATCACGCGTAACTAGTCTCTATAATCGGATAATCATGACCTAATCATACTATACCGATAATTGCAGCATTTAAGAGTACTAGTACCATATCCTGTATGACCATCATCTCCATATGACTGAAATGATACTCCCACATTGACATCACATCCAATACACTACGATTCTCAGTAGACCCAACAGAGGCGTACACAAAACCTGTTAAAGCTCCGGACGACCAAAACTAAAGTAAACTGATTGTCACAAGTAATAGCGATGCAAGTCTCAGGTTAAAGATCACATACACCTACCCTGATTCGAATTCCCATAGACACATAGTCATACTACCAATGAGATTCCGATGGGTTTATCCAGAGCGAAGCTGTTCCCGGTGCATCGGCTAACAGAACCTCTTATCACACTTGCATAAGTATTCAATACTTAAATATATGATAACTATGTCGTTAAGCTTCCATAACGCGCACAAGTGCAATACTAGTCTATTCCGCATTATCGATGTCCAGTCTCGATAATACTACGATTATGGATATTTAATGATTAAACCGTTTGTGGATTAATATTGTCTCATATCTTATTAATCCGATTTAACCATATGGACTTTTATCATTTATATATCCAAGTAATCCAATTACAAAATGATAAAATAGCAATTTCCTTTGTCACATAGTTAATTTGTACAAAAATATTATGTTCTTTACAAATAGTGATGCTATGGGTCATAATTATCCAACAACCGGAACATCATCTGGTCCCTCAACTTACCAATAAAACAAGATTTTCATAAAGAACTACTTTATGAGTGTGTCATCTTGCATATTTTGGGCCGAATACTTGTTCTAATAGATATCAATTGAAGTATGTAAAAAATCATTCAAACTCATTTTTGCAGCAATGTGGGAACGAAATTGAGAACATAACTCATGTTTTTTCTCCTGCAAGATAGCCCGTAAAGTGTGGAGGTTGACTGATTTGGCAGACATAATTCAGACTATAGCTTCAATGGATGCGTTGTCTGGGTTACATTGGGGAGCAAATCAGCTTAGAAAACAAGAAGTTGAGTTACCAATTGTTGTTTGCTGGAACATATGGCATGCAAGGAATCTTGTACTATTTGAGGACAAAAAATTAGATTACAGTAGACGTGTGGCAAGAGCATGTTGGGATTAGGCAATAGAAATGGCTTCCTCCTCCTGATGGATGGTTCAAAGTAAATGTAGATGTTTCAACAAGAACAAGCAAAAAAACTTTAGGTTTGTGGATCGTAATTAGAAATCCCATGGGAAAACATATGGCAGCCACAGTGAAGAAATAGAGGCAAAGCTTTTTGGTATCCAAACAGCCCAAGACGCAAACTTACTACCTATTGTTATTGAGACTGATTCCCAGGAGGTGGTAAAGTTAGTAGAAAACTGGCTGAGCAGCAGAAACGAAGATTTTCTGGGTTATTCTAGACAATCAACAAAAACTAGGTGCAATAGAAAAGGCCAGTGTTGAGTATGTACCTAGATCTTGTAATGTTATTACTAGTCCTTAAGAGGCGTGGTCTCATGATTTCACTTTGAGGTCATGAGTTCGAATCTAATGAGTTCGTTTTTTATAAGAGTCTGGAATAATCGGAGATTTTACTTCCTCCGCATAAACCTGGAATGAGTGGTTTGTCGGTGAAATTTCCAATGATTCAAAAAAAAAAAAAATAATGCTTTTACTCATTCTTTAGTTAAGATAACTTTAGATGTAACTGAATCTGTTGTATGACTGGAGAGCATTCCAGGAAAAATATCTTTATTATTTCAAAATTTACATGGATGAAAATGATATTTTCCTTATAAAAAAAAGATTGGTAAAAATTAAAATTTGAAAGTTGTTTGCTAAATGTAAATACAGTAATCGCTGACATAAACTGGGACATAATGGGGATTATAAAAAATCACAAGCCCCTATAAAAGAGGAGGTAGTATATCATGTGCCGGGTGTATATGTCATCTCTCTTACAACAGACATGTCCTACATAATTATGGAGCCACCTGCTATGAGAAAGATGACATATACACTCCATAGTATAATTTTCGCTAGAAGATATAAGCAAATTAGTGGGACATTTCAACCTCTCCTCAAGCTCTGGAGTTTGGAGCAAAGCAACAACAAAAAGGCAAGAAAACGACTCGTCATTGAAATCATATTTCAACTCAGCCCTCAGAAATGCTCAAAATTACAACATTAAACCCTAACCACCACAACTAACAAACAAGTGACAACACCACTAACCACACGCACTTGAGAGGAAGGAGATGATGACAAATAGATCCTCTGCGGCAATGCCTCATCGTAGCAACCCTACACCTCTCCCCTTAGTAGTCGCTCTCAATTGCATCGAAGATTGTGTCTTAGAACAAGACTCCTTGGCCGGCGTCGCACTTGTCGAGCACGTGCCTCTCAGCCGCTTAGCCGATGGCAAGATCGAAGCGGCCGCCGCCGTCCTTCTCCATTCTCTCGCGTACCTTCCACGCGCCGCGCAGCGGCGCCTCCGCCCTCACCAGCTTATACTCTGCCTGGGCTCGTCCGACCGCGCCGTCGACTCCGCTCTCGCCGCCGACCTCGGTCTCCGGCTAATCCACGTGGATACCTCTCGAGCCGAGGAGATCGCTGACACCGTGATGGCTCTCGTCCTCGGGTTGCTGCGCCGGACGCATTTGCTCTCGTGCCACGCGCTTTCAGCTTCGGGATGGCTCGGCTCGATTCAGCCTCTTTGTCGAGGAATGAGGCGGTGTAGAGGATTGGTTTTGGGGATTGTTGGTAGATCTGCGTCTGCCCGGTCCTTGGCTACGAGAAGCTTAGCTTTCCAGATGAGTGTGCTCTATTTTGACGTCCCTGAGGTAAGTCTTTGAAAATGCTGATTAAATTCAAGTAATTTTTATTTTTTTGGTTATATTTGGTTTTGGCTGTACGTACTCATGCTTTATTGTTGGTTGTAAGTGTTGCATCAGCATTGGATAGAATTTAATGTTTTCTTACGGATGTTGCAATTCTAAAGATTTTAGGTATTTGGTAGCTAAAAATGTGATTTCTTAAACAGGTTAAATAGATTTGTATAGAGGAGCTGTGTTATAAATTGATATTGATTGAGTGTTGTCTTAAAAGTTGCTGAATGGTTCTACTATAAATTGTTCTTTTCTGAGATGATTTCAGTATTAAGACACAAGAATTTAAGTGTGAAATTGTCCATGTTTAATTATTAAACCACAAGGTATGTTTTGTAATTCTTGAGGTTTTGTAGGAATAGGATTAATGTTTAAAAATACGGTGCGGCGCCTCGAGGCGGCCGGCCATTGAGGCGGTGAGGCGGGCCTCCTCGAGGCGGTGAGGCGGGCGCCTCGATCGTAAATCGGAAAAATAATCCAAAATACATTCATTTCTTCATAATTCATAGTATGTTCAAAAAACTATTGATAACTAATCCAAAATACATTAACTTCTTCATAATTCATAGTATGTTCAAAAAATTATTGATAACTAATCCCTAAATAAGCTATCATTAGTGTCTAGCGGCATGAAGCTTGGGTCAAAATCTCTGTCATCATCAGATGGCTCATCATCCAAAAACCCTAGACGGAAAGAACAAATTCATTAACAACAGTCACAATTTTTTTGTGTTTATAAAGAGTCAAAACAACGACGTTTTGGCACCCCCAAAACGTCGTCGTTTCGGTGGAAAACAAAAAAATAAAAAAAAATGTATGAACGTGAGGCGGCCGCCTCAGACCGCCTCACGCGGTGAAAGGCGGGAAAATTGGCTACAGCGCATTAGGCAGCCGCCTCGAGGCGGAGCCTCGAAACGTATTTTTAAACACTGAATAGGATTGAGCATGTGCTCTTAAAATATTGTTGACTAACCTGGCATTTTGTTCTTATTGCCAAGTTACTTGTAAAAAGGATGGCCTAGCGCATGAGGGTTCCCACACTGTTTTGCAGTGCTTGTAGTTAGGGTCAAAATATAAAACAAGATCATGCTGCCGGAGTTAGTTTCTTTAGTTATGGTGACAAGCACGATTAGTTGTTGAAATGTTTAAAGGTTTATCTGGCCACAGTGGAGGGTATCTAACTTTGCATAAGGTTAGGCCGGCCAGAATGAATCTTGAGCTAAAGTGCAGTGAGTTTGCAGTAAATATTATATTCATGGCACACCAACTTGGTCATTGTTGGAATTTTATATGAACGTAATGGTAGATGTATTCAGATATAATTTTTTTGACTTTTTACTGCATTTGCTTGATATATGAATGAATAGCGTGGACAATTATTTGAGTCAAAAGTCATTAGAATCTTCTCTCTAAGAGTACTATTTGAGATTTTAATCGAACTTAGCATTTCATATTTGTTTTACTGACTTGGGGAGTTAAGCATGATATCAAATTCATTGTACTCTTCGGAATCCGTTGATTCTCTCCCAATTGGGTGGACCGTAGGTGCGATGATTTACTTCATGGGCGAGGTCCCTGGTTCAAATCCAGGATGGCCTAGCTGCGCCAAGGAAAAGCCAGATCATCTACACCTTAAAGCTACAGCTCATAAGTGAACATTATTTCTTATGGATTAGTTGCTAAGATATAGGATAATATATGTTTAGCCATGTATGAGGCCTGTTGATATTGCAAATGACCTGGCAGCCTTAAAAAAGTGTTTCCAATGAATGTCTTGTGCATTTTTCTTCTGCTAGGATACCTGGTCAAATGGTTAGAAATTCTCCTTGGACAATATTGAGCTTTGCAATGCACTATGCATATGATTTATCATTTGTTCTTTGGAGCTGAATTTTCTGAATTATCTTTTTTTCCTACAGGGAAAAGGTAAAGCAACATTTCCTTCAGCTGCCCGAAGGATGGATACTCTTAATGATTTACTAGCTGCAAGTGATGTTATATCTCTACATTGCGCTGTAACAGATGAAACGGTTCAGATTATCAATGCAGAATGTTTGCAGCATATTAAGCCCGGTATATTACTTCTTCATTTGAATGAACTTCATATACAATGTTTTGAGATCTCTTCTATTTGCTTATTAATTTGGAAAAATCTCTCATTTGCATATAGGCGCATTTCTGGTGAATACGGGCAGCAGTCAACTGTTGGACGATTGTGCTGTGAAGCAGCTTTTGATTGATGGCACCTTGGCTGGCTGTGCCTTGGATGGTGCTGAAGGGCCACAATGGATGGAATCATGGGTATGATAACTAAACTCATTATCTAAGCTTACAGCATGGCATGTGTATTATGTTGCAGGAAGTCAACATTAGATATTGTATTATGTTGCTTATTTTGATAAATTCCAGTATGTCTACTGCCTGTGGCTAGTGAATTGGTTCTCATGCTAATCAAGTGCTTGACACCGGCCACTGGCAGCCCATGTTTCACTTATAGTGATATGGCCAGTTTGACATTCTTAGTGCTTAAAACATTCTGCATTTTGCTATTGTGTATCAGCTGATCACAAATTGTACACGGGGCAGAATTCTTTCTGTTTCTGGCACAATCTGGCAATATCTGTAAAACTTCTCTGTACATATTTGTGTGTCCAACACTGATCCGTCTCACATTCGCTTGCTTTCAGGTTCGGGAGATGCCCAATGTACTGATACTACCTCGCAGTGCAGATTACAGTGAAGAAGTGTGGATGGAGATCAGGGAAAAGGCCATTTCTGTGTTACAGACATTCTTCTTTGATGGGGTTATTCCAAAGAATGCCATTTCTGATGAGGAAGGATATGAAAGTGAATTAAGTGATGAAATTGAACAATACAAAAAACAGGACAAAGCGAGTGCTCTGGAGAGTTCTGCTGGTGGCCAACTGACAGATGATATTCAAGTTAGTCCTGAAAGCTCTGTGAAAAAGGGGATCAGTCAAACAAAAGATTCTCCCAGCCAGCTCCAGGGTTCAGGTTTTTCTCAAAATACTGGTAACACTAAATCTGATGGAAGGCGCAGCAGGTCGGGTAAGAAGGCCAAGAAGAGGCATGCCCGTCAAAAATCTTTGCAGAAACAAGATGATCCCTCTGTATTAGAAAAAGGAAGTACTTCACATAGAGAAGATGATACTACCATGAGTGGCACGGATCAAGCTAGTTCTCGGTGTGCTTCCCCTGAAGACTTGAGAAATAGGAAAACACCGATAGAATCAATACAAGAATCAACTTCCAGACAGCTTCTAAGATCTAGCAAAAAGCTCAGTGAAATGTCTGGCGAAACACTGAAAGATGGGTATGTTGTAGCTCTCTATGCGAGAGATCGCCCAGCACTTCACATTTCCAGGCAAAGACATAAAGGTGGTGGTTGGATCCTAGAAACAATGTCAAATGTAACAAAAAGAGATCCTGCAGCTCAGTTCCTTGTTTGCAGAAGCAAGGTTTGTTGGAAGGAATTTCTCTTTTTCAGTTGGTTCTAGGTTTTTAGTCAGTTTAACTATAGTGGTAAGCATTATCTGAGTAGGTCATTTTGCTTGCTAATATGGTTGTCGGGTTCTTTTCATCAGGACACAATTGGTTTGCGTTCTTTTACTGCTGGAGGAAAGTTATTGCAGGTAATTCTCATACCTTTTAGTTTTTACATGAATAGTTTCGGAGTTTTTATCAAGTGTATAATATATTAGAGTTTCTTGTAGAATTTTTTCTCTTTTTAAAAAAGTGCAACTCTATTCTTCTTTAAATTCTAGAAGGTTATTGTTGGGGAGAATATCTCACTTATGAACTTAGATTTTGATCTCTAAAAGATACTGAGAATATTGTGGTTTCTGTGATGTGGTTTCTTACTTTCTTGAGGGTAATCTGTTCACCTGTTGAAATAATAACTATTTTCTCCCTGATATTTATCTTGCTTTCCATATCTTATATGGAAAAAATATTCTTGGAAAAAATATTATTGGTATGAAGTGTTCAAGAAATGGGAAGAATAATTTCTTCTTTGTTTTGTTGTTTGTGGCCTGACTGAAGTAGTAAGCAAATGTATTTACATTACTGTGGTTCTGTGCTTGGGGATTGAAATCAGATTCTATCTTGACACTGCAGATTAATAGAAGAATGGAATTCGTATTTGCTAGTCACAGCTTTGATGCTTGGGAGAGTTGGACCATAGAAGGTCCTCTAGAGGAATGCAGGTTGATCAACAGTAGAAATCCCCAGGTATGGTTTGTTTTTTCCCCTTCTGAAAATCCTTGTAATTTTTTTCCTGCTAATTAATTGGCTAAATTCGTGAATCCCACCTTCCGATTGCCCTGGATTAGATATATTTTTAAGGTAAATTAATTTACCTTTTTAAGAGGTAGTTACTGGAATTTCAGTAAACCACCCCCAAAAAATAATTGATGAACCATCTGCCTCGCGAGTCGCATCATTCACTAAATTCTATATTGCTTGTGTTGATGCCAACTGCAGGCTGTTTTGGAGGTACGCATTGAGATTCTTGCAGCAGTTGGGGAAGATGATGGGGTTACTCGTTGGCTTGATTAGGACAGTTGAGAAGACTCTGACCATTTTTCTTGCCTATTTTGAGAATTTGATGTTTGTAACTGCTTGTAAAGTAATATGTTTTTTCTTTTCTTTTGTTATTTTATTTTATTTTACCAATTTTGAAATGTTGAAAATGTTCCCAGCATTGTGTGCAAGGGTTTTTTTCTTCTTCTTATGACTTGTTTGGCCCATGAATGACCAGAAATGTGCAAGAGATTGTCCTTTTGCTTCTTGTAATTGGATACTGGGTTGTCATAATCTAATTGGCACCATTAAAGATAATCTGCTTTGTAACCCATTAATTAATTAATTAACTCGCCTTTAAATAAAACCTAATCAGCAGTTGTCTTTCTAAATCTTTGTTACCGGAGCGGAAAGGCAAGATTTTAACGGACCAATGTGAGAGAGTCCCCACACCTGCTCTCGACTTTGCTAGAACTTTCAAGATTCAATAACAGCCACAGCCTCTTCTACGGTGGCCCCCTATAGGAGGGGTGCAAAAAGATATTTTACGAATTAATAAATATCAGCCACACGTGGCAAATCTTTACCCGTACAACTTGAGCCGGTAGATTCAAAATCTCGGTGCTAACTTTTACGACCGATCATAATTATTGTTTTTAAAGAAAGGAAAATACCTAAATTTAAAACACGAAAAAGCAACAGCACAATATTAATCAAGTAGATATAAAATAAATTTTAAAATTGGTTAGTAAATATGGTTTTTTTTTTATTATTAGGCATCAGAAAATGTAAGCACAAGGAACAAGAAATGTTTCCAAAAGGCTGAATTTGCCCAACAAAATTTGATCTTAAATTTAAAAAATAAATAAATAAAATCTGATCTTTGATTGAAAGTATTTTTTTTTATAGAGTGAATGTTTAACCAGCAACGACCTACAGGTGTCCTAACTGCGTACTTCTTCCCTTCTTATTTAATAGGTTTATTTATTAAAGTAATACATTTAATCAAATTTTTCCTTAATACACCCTTCATTGATAATATGAAAAGTTGTATTATTGATAAAAATATACATTAAATGAGAGTATATTAATAAATTATTCACTTTAACTGCCCTTTTAATAAATCAAGTGGACTATAATCTGAGATGGAAAAAAAAATAGAAAGCTAATCATGCATATATATATTTTTATCTCATATTTTGTGTTATGTGGTTACTTTACAGTGTATAGGATGATGGTAAAATTATCTTATATAATTGATTGATGAATCATGAATCTAAAAATCGACTTTATTTATGAATCTTGAAATATGTTTTAAAGTTTTTATTTCTTTCATTCATCTATTATTTGATTCACGAATTTCGAATTTAATTTTACTTGATTCATGAATTTTAAATATAATTTTACCGTGTTCATGTATTTCATTACGATTCTAAGTCTATATAAATGGGCATTAAGATGTATTGAAAATAGATGATATAAATAATAGAATATTATATTATTATATTGATAGATGACTCTATTTAATGGATCAATATCCTTAATTTGATGGTCTAAGTCGGTTTTGGTCAATGTTATTTGAATATTCTGGAGAATTAGAAATGTTGTGTGCACTGCAATAAGTATATTTTCAATCTTGAGATTATCTTTTATTTTATTTCTGAAAAGTATAAACGCGGGACAACAATCTAACTTATTTATTTATTATATAATTTACAAGTTGGTGTATAAGTATAAATTGCCACTTGCCTATCCAGTGGAGTGGATGCTCCAGGTCTAAAGCAATACAACCAGATGACGCCACGTGTACGTTCAAAATAAAGCGCGTAATGACGGAATCGTCCTAACTCTCATCATCATTCATCCCCCCGCCACACACAATATAAAAGCTGTCTCGTTTAATAGAATCTTCTCCTCATACTTTGCCGGTCTCACTCACCAAAGAACGAAGCAACATCAAAAATCACAATTACATAGCAAGGTTTTGACAACCAAAAAAAGAATCAGAAACAACTTTGAGAGAAAATTTAGCTAATGGTGTCCGGGAACCCAAACCCGGCTCAAGGTTTTTTCTTCTTCGATCCCATATATATGGGGCAACCCAGTCTGAATTCACTGCCACCGACGAGTAATTATAACGCAACGACGACGAATACTACTGCTGCTGCTGCTGCTGCTGCTGCTGCTACAGCGTCGACGAAAACTGCAAGTGCTAATACGATGTCGTTTACGGAGGATCCGAGTAAGAAGATTCGGAAACCGTATACAATCACTAAGTCTAGAGAGAGCTGGACAGAACAAGAGCACGACAAGTTTCTAGAAGCTCTTCAACTGTAAGTGTGTGTTAATTTTTCTGAATTTAGTGTTTGAAGTCATTAGCTTTGTTGTGTTATGTTTGTTTGTTTGGCTGCCGAGAAAATTAATAGAGGAAAAATTCATTTGTCATGTACGATAGATGATTCTAGATTCAGGATGATCAATTTTTTTTTAAATCTTATAGACTTTTCCAATTTATATGGAAAAATTAGCATTGAATATGGGATTTTCATTTATCGTATAAAGTGTATGATTATAAGTTAAGGAAGTATAGGTGTTGTTATAATGAGTAATTGGCAGTTGCTTCAAGGGGACTTCTAACAAGTATTGTCAATGGTTTAGTGTCCAGTGTATCGCACTTTGGTTAGGTATTGTGGCACTAGATTGTGCATTCTCGCCGTCAGTGAATTTAATGTTTGCATTTTAGCTTATTTTTTGCTTAATTATTTCAATGATTGATAATTCCATTTGTCGATAATTAGGATGAATATTTAATTTCCTACTTGCATACTCTGTTCATTTTTAGTAGAAAGAATCGTACTTCTTTCTAAGCCAAACAGTTGTTTCAGGTTCTTAAAAGGATAGTTTGCACAATGAGAATTTGATTATTGTCCAGCCATATCTTTGAACTAAAGGGTTTGTCTTTAAATCTCGATTTGATTACTATCACAAAAGAAGTTTCGGGATACATGCCTGATATGTGGGACCAAGTTAATTGGATGCGTAGTATGTAACTTATATGGAAATAACAGTGTGGTGGATGCATTGTCAAAAACAATTTTATATTTGTATTAGATGCCGTTGACATCACAATGATGTTATCTGAGACATCCTACCTACATGAGCATGCTACTTAAATTTTCTTCTTGATTTTGTATCTTCTTAACTCCAGATTTGATCGTGACTGGAAGAAGATTGAAGCATTTATTGGGTCCAAGACAGTCATTCAGGTAGTTTCAACTTAGTCAAGTCTATCAACCAAATGCATGTGAATATTTATTTTGACACAATTAAGTTTGAATATCCTTTTTTCATTTATTTACTTTGTCTTTATATGCGTTTTCATGCGTAGTACATGTCTTCATCAATATATTTGTTTACTTTAGCTAAGCACTATTATTGGCAGATACGAAGTCATGCGCAAAAGTACTTTCTGAAGGTTCAAAAGGATGGGACAATTGGACATTTACCTCCCCCTCGACCAAAGAGGAAAGCAGCTCATCCATACCCACAAAAAGCGCCTAAAACTGGTCAGTATGGTGAACCTTTTTTCATTAATTTTATAAGCTTATACAACTACTACTATATTTGGATAGTTTCTGATCGTGAAACAATCTTGCTTTTATGTGTATGTGCCAGTTCATGGTTTCTCCCAAGATAGTGGGCAATTTCAATCATCAGCAACACTGCTTGAACCAGGAAATATTTACAGGCCAGACTCATCATCTGTACTTGGAAATCCGATTCCCGGTGTGGCCTTATCTTCTTGGAGTTATAACTCAGTGCCACCAGTGAGTGTGTCACAAGTGACTAAAGGTATCATTTGCTCCTGCTGCATCTTCACCTCTTCAAAATTTTGTATAACATAGTGTGTAAAAAGTACAAACATGCAAAAATATAACAATACACGATCTTTCCAGATGATGTGGGATGGGGTGGACCTGGCAATGCTCCGAATCTCTGCTTCAGTAATAGTAATGACAGCACTCCAAGAACTTGGCCAGTTGGTGAAACAATTGATCAAGGGGATTATGGAAAACCACCGAGAGGTAGTTTCCTTGTGCTAATTTGAGCTGTATGAGCACTTAGTTTGAAACTGAGTCACAGGCTTCAGTAGAACATGATTATCTGATTTAACTGCTTCATAATTACAATGATGTCTCTCCATTATGCCATAATTTTATCTCACACTATTTTTCAGGAAATTTTTTTTGATATCTGTTCATGAATGGCTTCTCTAACCTTATTTGTAAACTATTAGCATTTTTAAGTGGGTGGATGGGAGCCTAGCTTTTGGTAAAGGCTCTTGCCATCAAAATAGCTTCATATATGAATTTTCATCTTGTTGGGTTATTGCTGCAAATTCTGAGAAATGTATAAATTGTCCTTTTCTTGTATTTCCACTCATTTTAACATTTTCAATGGAGCAACATAAAACTGAATGGTACTATTTATCTTGTAATATCATAAGAAATGACTAGAACCGTGTAATATATTTGTGTCAGTTATGGTTTTCCTTGAAACACGATCATGTCTGATACCCAGCGCATTTTATCACTTTTTCTCGAATTCTTTTGTTAATGAAACAATTCTTTATTTGATGCAGTTATGCCAGACTTTGCTCGAGTTTACAGCTTCCTTGGCAGTGTCTTTGACCCCACTGCGACTGGTCACATTCAGAGATTGAAGAAGATGGACCCCATAAATTTTGAAACTGTATGTGATTAGAATTTTAAAATACCTCTTGATATATATGTTGTAGACACAGTAAGCATGTTTGTGGAAGCAGCCTATAGTGGTTTTGCATTACCGCAAGAGATAATTGTAATTTACTTAAGATATTCCATATGGCTGTTTTTCAGGTATTGTTGTTGATGAGAAATCTTGCCATCAACTTGACAAGTCCTGAGTTTGAGGACCATGTAAGTAACTATCCTTTTCTCAGCCTTCTGCAGATCATTTTTCACTTGATATTAGGTGTGCTTTGGTATAGATATTTATTGACAGTGATGGGTCAGCCACTAGGAAGTAGTTTGTGAATATTGATTCATCATTTTGGGTGATATTTGTAAAACTTAACTTTGATCTCTCTTCACGCGTCATCCCAATTTCTCAGCCTTCTTTCATGTTGTTTTAACTTGTTTATCATCCAGGTTCTTCTTTCAATAACTTATCATCTTTCTCTCTTGTTTTCTTTTTGTTTTGTTTTGTTTTGTGTTTCCTCTTTTGATTGACATATACCCTGGAGACTACTGCAGTATGCCTTGGCAGTATTTATACAGTTTGTTTCATTCACTTATGATTAAATGTTTATGATGTGGATGCAGAAAAGATTGCTTTCAGTTTATGATGCAGAATCAGAGAGGAGTAAATTTGGTAGACTGCATTCTGGTAAATCAGAAAGTGCAATTCCATCAGCTTAAAAGGTGAAATATGTTAAGAAGTTATTTCTTATTATACACATAATTACCTTCGGCCTGATGAATCATCCCGGGTATTGCTGACCTTCAACAATTGTGTTGACATGAGCAACCGGAGCAATGAATGTATGTAGAATAAGATTGTGTTGACATAGACCATGTGATTGCAATCTACCTAGTTAGTAAATCTAGCACATTTGACCACTGATCAAGGCGTTGCTTTTTTTCCTTTGGGGTGGGTGTTTGTGTATATGATAGAAAGATTTCTAGTTTATGTTAAAATTTGTGCTAGTTCCATTCTCAAGTTTTTGTTCAGGCTTCTTGTATAGAGATTTGAGTGACCTAAAATGTTATTTTATTATTTTATTGTATAGGAAGGTTTATGCTTGAGATTTACGATTGTAATGAACGTCTGGCCTGTATGATCTAGTTCCTACTATACAAGAGAGCCACGGTTCCTCCATTTTCTTTTTAACAATGTGCTGGGACGGTTGGCGGCACTTAAAACCAAAGGGTGCCCCAATCTGGTAGAATTTCAGTTTTAGCTTTAAAAACAAAATAATTTTTATGATTTGGTCTATAGATTTATTATTCATTATTATTTGGATTTTTTATCCTTAGTTTTGGCACCTAACTGACTGACTGGCAATGATATTCGATACTTGATGGCGATTCAGCCATGTACTAAAGGTTCTTTTGGTGGTATCCAGTTATGAATTGATTTTTAACAAAATCGGATTTTGTAACCTCGTTTTTTTTTTTTTTTTAGAATAGTTTATTATAATTGTTTCTAATAGTCATATTGTATCAAAATACATAGTAATGTTCAATTTTAATATTTGTTCATGAAAATTGTTTCTAAAAGTCAATTGTATCACACAATACATAGTAATGTTCAATCTTAATATTTGCTTTTGAAAATTGTTTTTAAAAGTCATATTGTTTTTTGTTTTTATTTTTGTTTTTTTTTGGAATCGTTGAAAATCCTGTCGTCAAATCATATTGTATCAAAACACAGTAATATTTTATTTTAACGAGTATTTTTCATAAATATAAAATCATAAAATTAGGGTTTTGTCTACCCTTTGTCTTTTAAAAGAAAAAAGAAAAAAAAAAGTATTCGTCATAAGTATAAAGTAATTGTCTACAATGTAAAATTATATATATATATATATGTGTGTGTGAGGGTCCAAAGGCATAATCAAGTTGTTTTTTTAAAACATTGTAATAAAAAAGGTTGTCACTTAGCTTGAAGGAGGAAATGAGTTTAAAAGTTAATTTGATCCTTGTCCATTTTTTTTTTTATGAGAGAAAAATATATGTTCTTATGAGAGAATTTAGAGTTATTTTTTAATAATATATTTGTTTATATTAGTTTATGATATAATTATTTCTTTTTATTACAATATATTAATATGATATATAGTCAAATTCATTTGTTCTACGACCTGTCAAATGAAAAGCCAAAAACGTGAAAAAAATATATATATAAACATTTATCATGCGTGTTTATTCTAACGACAACTAAATTTCAAATGAATAGATGATAATTTTTTTTAAAAATTTTAGTTAAATAATTTTATTTTTAATAATTTTAGATACAAATATTATATTTTTCTAAAATTATTAAATAAATTTTGGGTGGAAACATAATAATTTCCCAAAAACAGAAGACTACCCCACTTTTTTGTAACTAAATTTTGTCCAAAAACGTTTTACCGAGGTGTTGTTTTGTAAAGCGCACAATGCAGAGTGAAAAATGGCACCAAACAGGCAAACAGCACCTAATTTCTCGATAAAATTATTATTTGGAATTTTTCGAAGCAACAAAACACGTGGCTTAAAACTGTACGTCCATTTTTCTCGGCAGCTCCCTCTTCTTTCCTCCCTACAGAGGCTTGGCTATCTCACTTAGAAGAAGATTCCTAGCTTCAGGTTCCAAAACATCAAGGGACAGACTAAAAAAAAATGGCAAATTTAGAATAAATTTCATTGATTATACGAACTGAGGCAAATGCTCTTGATTGAAGCATACTGAACCCAACCACCAATCCTAAAGTTATGTTTGGACCGATAGAATATGATAGTTTATAATAAAATGTATCCTAATGAAATGGAATGGAATAAAACGAAACGAAATGGAATGTAATATATCATAATCTTATTTGGAAAAAAAAAAAGATTTATAATATAATGTAATTAAATAGGGTTTTAAAGATAATCGTGCACTTTAATATTTTAAAAGC
>SKCR01004880.1:0-125098 GCA_019454045.1 Zanthoxylum bungeanum | reverse complement strand
TTCGATACACTCTCTGATCCTCACTTACCCGATGTAATGGATCCGTGAGAAAGCATAGCACGGGGATAGATGATGCCCCCGTGACGATTGCTAGCTCCAGTGATGCCGGACCTAAGGAGGAATACACTCTCTGATCCTCACTTACCCGATGTAATGGATCCGTGAGAAAGCATAGCACGGGGATAGATGATGCCCCCGTGACGATTGCTAGCTCCAGTGATGCCGGACCTAAGGAGGAATGTGCCCTTAGTATCTCGGACACTCTTTGATCCATTCATCATTTGGATCCAAGAGAGGCGCAACACGGGGAGGCGTTGTGCCCCTGTAGCGTGTGCATGCTCCAGCGTGGTAAGGAGGAGCCCTCGCACAATACACAGGCTCCACAGTGACCCGACGTATAGAGGATGTGCCCTTACAATTTTAAACGCTCTCTAATCCAAATCCTGGTTCGCCGGGACACTGAATTGAAAGATTCAGAATTGTGTTTTGGAGACCACGGACAGGACGCTGTTTTGAGGCATCTGTGTTGTGTTTATACTTGCGAAACGTTTTGTTTTGGGATAAGCGATAAGTCGCCCCCGCCTGTTAATTTTATTTTCCAGAGATTTGTTTTTATTTTTCACTGGTCTGGTAAGGGGACGCCCGTGCCAGATTCGGTAGGGTTTCAAAAGGTTGATTCACTTCCCTTCTGAATAAGTCCCACTTGATTAATCGGCTCAGGGCTGGATTCGTTCCGCCGATGCCACTTGATTAATCGGCTCGGGGCTGGATTCGTTCCGCCGAGGCCACTTGATTAATCGGCTCGGGGCAGGATTCATTCCGCCGAGGCCGCTTGGTTAATCGACTCAAGGCTGGATTCGTTCCGCCGAGGTCAGATGTTTTCTTTCCGGCTCGGGTCTGCTCTTGTACCGCCGAGATCGATGTTTGTTTCAGCTCGAGGTCGGGTTACGTCCCACCGAGTCAGCCCTTCGGACTGGGGACGTAACATTCCCCCAGGTCCAAGTGCCTTTCTCAGCTCGGGGTCAGGGTACGTCCCACCGAGTCAGCCCTTCGGACTGGGGACGTAACATTCCCCCAGGTCCAAGTGCCTCTCTTCATTCGGGGTCGGGTTACGTCCCACCGAATCAGCCCTTCGGACTGGAGACGTAACATTCCCCCAGGTCCAAGTGCCTCTCTTCATTCAGGGTCGGGTTACGTCCCACCGAATCAGCCCTTCGGACTGGAGACGTAACATTCACCCAGGTCCAATAGCCTCTCTTCATTCGGGGTCGGGTTACGTCCCACCGAATCAGCCCTTCGGACTGGGGACGTAACATTCCCCCAGGTCCAAGTGCCTTTCTCAGCTCGGGGTACGTCTCACCGAGTCAGCCCTTCGGACTGGGGACGTAACATTCCCCCAGGTCCAAGTGCCTCTCTTCATTTGGGGTCGGGTTACGTCCCACCGAGTCAGCCATTCCGACTGGGGACGTAACATTCCCCCAGGTCCAAGTGCCTTTCTCAGCTCGGGGTACGTCCCACCGAGTCAGCCCTTTGGACTGGGGACGTAACATTCCCCCAGGTCCAAGTGCCTCCCTTCATTCGGGGTCGGGTTACGTCCCACCGAATCAGCCATTCGGACTGGGGACGTAACATTCCCACAGGTCCAAGTGCCTTTCTCAGCTCGGGGTACGTCCCA
The DNA here is from genome assembly GCA_019454045.1 of Zanthoxylum bungeanum. Lineage (NCBI taxonomy): Eukaryota > Viridiplantae > Streptophyta > Magnoliopsida > Sapindales > Rutaceae > Zanthoxylum > Zanthoxylum bungeanum. The sequence continues at coordinate 123,423 of SKCR01004880.1, read as the reverse complement.
CCGAGTTAGCCCTTCGGACTGGGGACGTAACATTCCCCCAGGTCCAAGTGCCTCTCTTCATTCGGGGTCGGGTTACGTCCCACCGAATCTACCTCTTTGGACTGAGGACGTAACATTCCCCCAAGTCCAAGTGTCTTTCTCAGCTCGGGGTCGGGGTACGTCCCACCGAGTCAGCCATTCGGACTGGGGACGTAACATTCCCCCAGGTCCAAGTGCCTCTCTTCATTCGGGGTCGGGTTGCGTCCCACCAAGTCAGTCCTTCGGACTGGGGACGTAACATTCCCCCAGGTCCGAGCATCTCTCACAGCTCGAGACTGGATCACATGCCACCGAGCACATCATCGTTAGCTCAGAGGCAAAAATTTTCTCCTCACAATCGAGATTGGATCAGTCAGGGGTCAGGACCTCTAAATCTCTGGTACATATATTACAGAGGAGGAGTCATTTTTAGTTTGGACAACAAGAGGAATTTCATCTCCTGATGGGACGACCCAAGTAAGCAATTTGCTTTGAGGTGGAGAATCATTCTGAATAGGGTCAGCATCTCCAATAACCAAGGATATGAAGATAGAAACATAAGACTTAGTTGATGGCGAATGCAATTTCTCTGTGATTTCTGGAGCGACCACCAGCAAGGCAATCAGCACACCATCTTTATATAGTTCCCGGCACCAACTTGCATACTCATTGGAACCGAGAACTAGGGGACATATGTTGATGGTGTTTTCAGGCACTATGTTATTTAAGCAGTACGACAGGGGTAAAAAAGGTAATTCACTTCTCAGTTAAGATTATTAATGCCGACCCGACCACTAAAGAGTCAACAGTAAGGGGCCGTGAACTTTACGGTTTGTGACCGAGCACTTGAGTTCAAGATGACCGGGCAATTATCAGGTCGACAACATCATTCTCAGTACAAAAGACTATTATGACCGACCACATGAAGACCGACCTCGTGAAAACCGAGCATAGGGCAAGACATGTTCGGGAAGATAAGGCATTCTATCCATACAAGATAAGATAATAAGTTATCCTATTTTCATAAAGAGAACTGATGAATCAGTATCCTAAAAGGATAAAATAAGTGAATGTAGTTTTAAAAGTAGGAATCCTGATAGGAAAATGAAACCATCTCCAACTGGGAATTCTTGTACAAATAGGAATCTGATTTCTTCACCATTATAAATAGGAGGGTAGAGTGAGTGTAGAAGGGAGGCGAATCAATATCAAGATCAGAATCATTACCATCAGACTTGTAAAAAACCAGAAGCAGAGCCGAGAAACGTATTTGAGTAATAAAAGTATCATCCTTTTTGTGCCCGTGGACGTAGGTCGGACCAAGATCCGCCGAATCACGTTAAATTTCCTTGTCGATTGGTGTATTATTTGTCTTTTGCTAAGTTTGCTTTTGGTCCCCCATAACCAAACAAATTCACTATTGAGGGAGGATTGTCTCGGGAGTAATATTCTCATATTGCCCTGAGACCAAAATCAGCCGTCAACAATGTGTATTAACAATTGTAATTATGCATACTGAATTATATTTTTATATTCAGGTAAGTGAGTTATCATAAAAGTCCACTATCTTATGAGGAATTTAACATTGATACGTAAATTGATGTGGATCTGAGCTAGTCCTCCGGACTCCGGAATGACCTTTATTTAGGGTGGATTTACCTTTACGATTTATACTGAACACTGAATACCAATAAATTTATACTGAATACTAAATCTGCTGTTACGATTTATCTAATATAAGTCCATATGCATCAAACTAATTTTTTATTTGTTGATTCGGAATTGAACACAATTTTAATTCAATACTCAATTCTAATTCAATTAAAGCGTACATGACTAAAAAATTGTTTGATTTGGAAAAAAATAGAAGAGACAGTATCCAATTTCTGAAATAATTCTCTTATAAAGGTAAAATTACATCAAACTCACGTCATTCTCAGAAGTCCTGTCTGCCCATAATTTGTATGTGATCGAAGAAATTTATAGATATAGTCCCAACAACTAGGGGTGGGCGTGGTTCGGTTTGGTTCGGTTTTTGCTAAAAACCGAACCAAACCATATTTTACGGTTCGGATTTTTTACCTCTCAAACCAAACCATTAAATAACGGTTTGGTTCGGATTGAAAATTTTTTAAACCAGCGGTTTACGGATTGGTTCGGTTCGGTTTACGGATTATTATATTTAAAATAAAATTTCATCCACTTAAGTGAAAAAAAAAAAAAAAAAACTAGTCTATCCAACAAATGGTATGAAGTGCTAGGGTGTAAGCTGTGACTCCAGGAAACATATGCACTCCATAAAGGATTGAAAAATGAGGAACAATTAATTCTTGTATTTTTTAAAAATTACCTCGAATAATGATGCTATCATCATTCTAATTAAGAGACAAATCCAACATCTTACTTTCAAGAATAATGATGTTACCATAAAACAAATAAATTGAAGAATAAAAGTATTAACAAATAAATATATAACAAAAATTTAAGAATAAAAGTATTAACATACTAATAAAATAAAAGAAAAATACAAATTTTTTTATAAAAATTTATATTTTTTTAATTATAACGGTTCGGTTCGGTTTAACAGGTGCGGTTCGGATTAGGTCCTGAACCGAACCGTAAACCGTTTGGGGTAGGCCAATCCGAACCGCAAACCGAACCGTTAAGAAAAAAACCGTAAATTCGGTCCGGTTTGGTTCGGTTTGCGGTTTGGTTCGGTTCGGTCGGTTTTTTTGCCCACCCCTACCAACAACCACCTATTTTAATACAATTTTTGAAAATGAACATTTGGTCACCATTAATTATTATTTTTTTTAATCTTTAAACTGAAATAGTGAAATTGATTCTAAAAGGACAGGGACTGAGGGACACACTAATTAAATTGTAATAGAATCCAAGGGTCCCACAGTCATTTTCGTGCCAGTCAATGCAATGATCAATGATGCAGAGTTGTAGACCAAAACATTAAAAGCAGCATGCCCAATCACCACACTCATTCATCCACTCCACTGTTCCATTAACATTTAACAGAAACAAACAATTTTTTTTTTTTTTTTAATTTTCTCCGTTTTACCTCTCTTAATTAACAATTAAATAAAAAAAAAATTCCTTCTTATATGCCCGCCATGTCGATTTTTAATAAAAGCTAAAAAGAGAATCTCAGTCGCTATCGCTCGTTCAGGTTTCTCAACTGAGCTGTAACGTGAATGTGAACTTCAGCATCAGTATGCCGGAGCTAGGGTTTCAGGAGCAGAGGCCGATGAGATCGGCTTACAGAGCACTTGACTCGAGCCCTGACTCAGTCATATTCACGCTTGAATCCAATTTCATCTTATTTTCTTCTGCTTCGGCGAGTGTTGATCGCTGCTCTTTTGCTTCCGATGCTCACGATCACGATCGCTACTCTCTCGCTTCTGAAAACTCTCTGGTAATTTACTTGAACATTGTCTCTGGCATTCGCATTCGCATTCGCATTCCATGTGGCTGGCTTTGAAGCTCACTCCCTTTTACAATTATTAATAATTTGCTGCATGCACACTCACTCACTTTATTAAAAAGATTAAAAAAAAAAAAAATTGAAATCTAAGTACATTTACATTATATTTCGAATGAGTGCAGCATTTGGGAGGACATTCACATTCACATGATCGTGAGATTTCAAGTGATGGTCCAGATCAAGATCCAGATCTAGATCCAGATCCAAATCCAAATAAAGTCACAACTAAAAAACAACACAATAAGCACAATCGTGAAAAAGTGAAAGGTACAGCTATTTGATTTGATTTTTATTTTTTGTCATTCAACATCTGGTGGAAAAAAGTTGAAACTAAAGCCACACTTGTAAACAAAAGAAAGTCACAAGCCCGGCCCCTTCACAAATTTCAAATCCTTTTCTTCACTCACTGTTTATTCCTTCAATTATAAGCAAACAGCTCAAGCTCTAAAAGAAGACAATGGTGCTACTGTTGAAAACGATAATAGAACCTTAGATTCAGCAAGAAATTCATTCTCTCATTCTCTCAAAGGTACTGATTGAATTAATATAAATTAAATCTTAGTTTTTGCTAATTAGATGAGAATTTATTTTACTTATATTTTGTATAGAATGCCCGGAGAGGAGATTCAGAGCTGAAGCTCTATCGAAGAAACTTGAGAGGAGGAGACCTGCTTCATTAGATCTGAACAATGCTTCAATTATTTCTTCTCCAAGGTTTGGGGTTATAAAAAAAAGCTGTAATTTGTCCCGGAAGACAGATACATTTCCTAGTCCAGGCACACCGAATTACAAGCACTCGACTGTGGGGATGCAGAAGGGTTGGAGCTCGGAGAGAGTAGCGTTGCATACAGCTGAGAATAGGAGGCAAGTGGGTGCTTCATTGTTGCCTTTTAATAGTGGAAGGACTTTGCCTTCGAAATGGGAAGATGCTGAGAGGTGGATACTCAGTCTGTTGCTGCTGATGGTGTTGCTAGAAATTCTTATGCGGCGAATCAAAGGAGGCCAAAATCTAAGAGTGGCCCCCTTGGCCCTCCTGGGGTTGCATATTATTCGTTATATTCGCCTGCAGTGCCAATGTTTGATGGGGCGAATTTAGGGAACTTCATGGCGGGTTCTCCATTTTCGGCTGGTGTAAAAGCTGCTGATAGATTGCCAATTCATCCTGTTGCTCATATTGGAAATTTCCCTGCTATGATGGAGCCTTCCATGGCACGCTCAGCTAGTGTGCATGGCTACTCTGAGACTATGAATCCACCATCATTGCCCTCAAAAGGTAAATAATATGAGCTTAGACTTAATGATTTGAGCTTCAGTGTCCTCTAATTTGGCCTAGCAGAATTCTGTAGGTTATTTTTTCACCATTTGCAGCAACTTATTATGTAGTTAGGATTGCTGAAAGGTTATTGAATTATTAATCTATTATAATGTCATAACCCTTTAAGAACATGCCTCTCAGTTTAGTGATTGTGTGAAGAACCTTTGTGTCCAGGCGAGTAGACCTGAGGCAAGTGGAATTAGTTTCATATTACATATTTGTTGTTGTAATGGTGATAATGAATATTTGAACTAGTCAATATATTCTTCTTGTAAATCTTACTGATCATTGACATTTCAATTTTAGACCTTTTGAAGTTTAACTCATCTGATATTGTTGGAGTTTTGGTGTTTAATCAACCATACAGAAGGAAAAATTGATGGGCTCAGGGATGCTGCCACTGATATTTCTCGTACTATTTCAAGAAGGGACATGGCAACTCAGATGAGCCCAGGGAGTAGCACTCACTCATCTCCCAAAAGGATGTCACCCTCTGCCTTACCTATTGTGGAAGTCCAGAGTGTTCATTCCTCTAAATTAGAAGTGAGAGATGTGCAGGTAGACGAAAGGGTCTCTGTGACTAGGTGGTCCAAGAAACATCGAGCTCGAACCACTGGGAAGAGCTCAGAAATTGTTGATGACTGGAGAAAGAAAGCTGTGGATGCTCAAACTTCAGCTTGGGATATTACAGAATCAGCAAAGACGATTTCAAAGTGTGTTTTCTGTACTGAAGCATTATTATTATGGTCACTTTGCTTTTTAGTTAGTTTACAAGGATGACGACTTTGGAAGTGATTAAAGACATTGAAAATAATAGAAAATCTTGTAGCCCTTAAACAGCAACATACAGAATTCCTGAATTACTAATAAACACGTCTGAATTGCTCATCAAGTTCTCTGGGAAGACAAGTTCTCAGGTTGCATTTTTGTTTTTGACAGGATCAAAAGAGAGGAGCTCAGAATCACAGCATGGGAAAACCTACAGAAAGCAAAAGCTGAGACAGCAATAAGAAAGCTGGAGGTTTCATCTTTTTTTCTTCCTTCTGTTTGTTTGTTACTCTTGGAATGCACTATTAAGATTTGGATAGTTTTATTGCTGAGAACTGAGTCCTGCTACTTTTAGTGTAATCAATAAAACTTGCTAAAAGGGAATGGATGTGTCAAACACATTCCCAAACAAGGTATAATTTTAATGTGAGAGAACGGTCAATCTTCAGATAGGAGCAGGGAACTGGATGTGCAGAGCATTAACAATAATCTCTTGATCCTAATCTTCATCTCCTGCAATTTCAGTTTGTAGAACTCTGTATATATGGAAAATTGTGTACCAAATGATTGAGTGGCTTATATGAATAAAAAGTAACAAGAAAGGAAACAATTAAAATTATGTGAATTTCTATATAACATTTTTGTTTCATTTATTTTCTTATTTTCCCTTTGATATATTCCTTTGAATTATCATCTCACTTGTCTTCTTGATCTACTTAGTGTTCATTGAGTCCTTCATTTCCTGTGTTCATAGTAAATTTCTTGCTTTCTCTTTCATTTTTTTTAATAAATGACACGTCATGATAACATCTGGATTATAGTGGTACTTGAACTTTTATTACATCCTTGTATGGCATGCATTTTTTGGGCCTATGCTCCACAAACTGGGGTAGTTGACTGAAAAATATATTTCAGATGAAGCTAGAAAAGAAGCGATCATCATCAATGGATAAGATCATGAACAAGCTAAGATCAGCTCAAAAGAGAGCTCAAGAAATGAGGAGCTCAGTATCCAACCAGGACCATCAAGTTGCTAGGACTTCAAATAAGGTTGTATCATTCCGCAGACCAGCCCCTATGGGTTCCCTGAGTGGTTGCTTTACCTGCCATGCTTTCTAATATGTTTTATATCCTTCTGATTCTCCACTATTACCGGTCTGAAATGCCAGGTAACTATTGCAGCTTGCTTATTATTTCAGAACTGTAACTACTTTTCTTTTGTTATTTTTACACAACGAACAAATGATCAACTGCATTTATGTTAAACACGACATTGAATAGATATGAGTTCATACTCATTGAGGGTTTATTTCATTTCTGGCCAGGTAGGAGTTGGCAACTGGAATGCAAGGCATGAAAAATGGCAACTGGCAACACATTGGCACTAAATTAGTGTTGATACAGTTTTGAAAGGAGAAACAGTTTCTTGGTCAGAATCCACATATGAGCTGCAACATCCCGGTTGCCACATTCCTGGGAATTCAATGTGTCCAGAGAAAGGAAGTCCCATATAAATTATGTATGTATGTATGTATGTACATCTCCTTTGAACTATTCTTATTGTGACTGTCTTTGCCATTGGAAATACCATTCGTGTATTGTATTTTGAGGTATCATTAGTACTAGCAGAATAAGTCAATCCAGGGTATTCTAGTTACAACTAGTTTTTTAAAAATCGGATCAGTGATCTAAAAAATTCAATGGGCCATTGATTCGACCAGTTCAATCATTCGGGTTGAACGGGCAAAGCCGAATGACGTCATAAATAATTTTAATTAATTAAAAATTATAAAAATATTTAATTTTAATTTTTGTTTAAATTTTTTAGGTATCGATTTGTCCGGTTCAACAATTTTAGTCGGCTTTTATCGATTTTTTAGCACCCCTGTTTATAGGGTTCAACCGGATTGGTCTCACGGCCAATTCCCAGTTTGACCGGTTCAACATGCCAGTCCAGTCTGGTTTTTAAAATCATGGTTATAACAATGCTAATTGCACTCATTCATCACCGAATTTTTGTCTTTCTATGCTCAAAATAATACATTTTACTCAAAGAGTGCAACTAACATTAACACTTGTAAATTTTACAATTTCCATATAAAATGCAATAAACATAACTCAAATAATTCACATAATATATTTGATCGTGATATTATATATCTAGCACGTATCGCTCAGTAATACGGTGACTATTAGTCGGATGTCGAACCCACATGGCTTAATATTTCTCTTATTAATATCAAGATTAACTTACTCAATTTAAACTAAACTATTGAGTAAGAAAGTTGATTATCGAAATTTAATTGAAATTAAACAAAAAATAAATAATAAACGTTGGAAAACCTTATAGATGTACATAGGATTGTAACTTCACCTAAGCATGTATGTAATGGGTTCAGACAATTTTCATTCAATTGGGTTATAATTATTAATTGTTAACCTAAAACACTAAATTATTCACAAGCCTCTTTCGATGGTTAGGTGAATATATTCAGAATAAATCAATTAACTATATGTCTATGTTAATTAAATTAAACCGAATTTATTAAGACCAGGTTCTAATATTAGCTATGCATGCCCTTTAGGTACATGTCTATCCTACGAGGAAATCTATTTAACGAATAAATCACACGCTATTATTCTTACGGCTAATCGAAATTCCTCTGTCGAGTTCCTAAGAGTTTACCAAGACTATTATATTGTTGGCCAAACAAATAAAATAGGCATCAAAACACATAGAATAATTAATAACAAACCCAAAATAATAAAAATATGCAATTAAATTAATTAAACATGTTTGTGATCCATTACAACCCTAGATTTAATGATTTAGCTACTCATAATATTCAATAAAAAACATGCTAAACATTTATATAAGGTAAAGAACATATAAAAAATAAAGTTAGAGAGAAAATGGAAGAAATAAACTGTCGCTTGCAGTCTTCGTCTTCAAACTGCAACTTCGGTTAACGCACTTATTCTTGCCTTTTTAGGCATTATTCTATGCTCTCGATGCTCCAAAATATGTTATAAGACTTGATAATAGGTTTTGGGACAAACTTACGCTTATATAAGAGGTCATTGGGGTGTTTTTGATAAAAAATTGAGTATGGGCTGACTTCTCCATGTCGCGACGCTCGTCGCTCTCGCAACAGACTTCAGTGCGTCGCGACGCGACAAGGATAGCGTCACGACGCATCGAATTTCAAAAACTATGTTTACTTTTGTTCATCAGTGCATCGATATGCGCGTTTTGACTTCAAATTTTCCCATGGTGTCATATGTGTGTCAAGATAGGATCCTCAGGGTATCTTGTGTGTGTCAAGATAGGATCCTTCAGTTCTGTGTACAGAGCATAGGTAGTCCATATATGATTAACAATCAGATAAAAACCATGGGCCCGTGGTACACTTTAGAAGTAAGTTCCAAGTGTTATTTTAGAGATTGCTAATAGAGATGTCGACGAGATTGTCCCTATAGAGATTTGACGTTTACATCTATATTTCTGGGATATATCCGGATACCTGTGACGGAGGAATCAAACATATGTCATGACCTCGACCTTTGTATGATTCAGCGAGTTTATCTGTGGTTGTTATAATTTACTGGTGGGTAAATTATGGACACGAAATTGGATTTCATGACGGATGTGCCTGAATCTAGAGAGTCTCACTAGTGAAATATACCCGAAAAGTAATAGAGCAACTATTATGAATAATATTGATTATTTATAAGTCGTTTAAAAGTTAAACGAAAAATACATACAAATGGACCTAATGGTCATTTCCTAATTAATGTGTATTTGTATTTAATGAATGATTTTATTAAATACACATTAATTAAATATCAAATTGTGATATTTGATATATATCATAACTATATATGTATTATATTATTTGAATATTTAAAGTAAATATAATACATATATTTAAAATATTTGTATTTAAATAATTATTTAATTATTTAATTGTTAAATAATTAAAGTAATTAAAAATATAAATATCTTTAGTTATGATAACTTTAGGAAATGACTTTACTTGTTTTATTTGACTTGTTATAAATCATTAAATGATGTAATGATCAAATACACAAGTTGATTAATGAATTAATCGAAACAAAAAAATATCTAGATATTTATTTTTTCTCCTAAAATTCGGCCAAGGCTAAAATTGGGGAGTATAAATTATTTTGTTTCATTTTTCATTCATTAGGTTATGCCACCAAATATTATAAAGTGAGTTTGAGAGAATAAAAATTTTGAAGAACAAAAGAAAAGCTTGAAAAACATGGATTTTTATAAGTTTTTCTTAAACTTTTTTACTATGCTTCAACTTGTGTTGCTTAGAATCTTCTCTACTCTTTAATTTTTTAATTAGATGGTTGGAAACTTGTTTGAAAGATTCTTGCATGTTTGATAAACAAAGAAAGCATGAAATTAGTTCATTAGCTCTCTTTTGATTATTTGATAATCATGTTGACATTCTGGAGTTACTAAGCCACTCATTGATGACCTAGAATTGTTCTTGAGTTGTTTCATGGTGGTGAGACTTGTTTGGTGTGGTAAATATTGAATTAAAGTGTTGGATTTAATTAATTTGGTGTAATTTGTCAATTTGAAGAAATTGTAAAATTAGGGTTCTTAACCCTTTCCAAATATGGGGCTTTTCATATATGTGATGTAATATGATGTGTATATGATGCATATGTAATATGATGTGTATATGATGCATATTAATTTTTGGGTTGATTGGATTTGATCTTGACATGTTTGAACAAAAATGGACCAAATTGCAAAAACTGAAAAGTTAAGGGCTGTTCGGCAATTTGAGATTTTTTTGAAGATTTTGTTGTAATTTATTTTTGATGTGTTGGACATGTTGAAAATCATTTTAGAATTGATTTAGAATCATCCAAAATTATTTTTGACAATTTGAGGACTAAAATGAACAAAATCCAAAGTTTAGGGGTCAAACGATAATTTTCAAGAAATATGATTTCTTGAGTCAAATTTCAGTTTTTAAGTATTGGGTAATTAAAAAAATAAGTTTATTTAATTGATCCAAGAAAAATTATTGAAATCGGAAAATTTTAATTTTCTGCGTTCCGCTGCGATGCCGGATATTCCCTATAAAACCCCTACACCAAATCATATAAGATTTGATTTCTCCCACTGACCAATTCCATCACGATGGCATCGTAGAAGAATAATATTGAGCAAGAATCGCATTCATTGAATAATCTTAGAACTAATTGTCATAAATTCATATGTTTGATCGCATCAAACATCTTTGAACAATTCAAAGATTCATGATGAATTTTAAAGATATAGTTTTCAAAACTTCAAATCGAATATCTTTGAACCATCCAATATATCTGTGTTTCATCATAATCATATTGAAATTTCTCAAACCATTCAAGACGTTCAATATGTGTTCTTTTAGAAATACGTAACTAAGTCATGACAACTCATTAACTAAGTTACGGAATAAAGAAAACTATCCAAGAGAATTTATAATTCATTAAACTACATACATCAAATATATTAGTTTAATAAATCTGTGGTCCAATGACGATCATTGGTAAAATGAGATTTAATCACATTCCTAAAATACAATATTCATTAAATGGATAAGGATATGTAGTGTGATCTCATATCAGACCATCCTTTACCATACAGAATAAACATCTAATGCTTATGTGATAAAATCTCATAAAGCACTGTTCTAAGTTATTTAGTTAACCAAATATTTTTCTTAATGTTTATCTCTTCGTTAATGACACTATTAGTCGTATTAAAATATGTAACAACTGTTTATAAAGAACAAGTACCTATCTCATAGTCGCAAGTTCTGATATCAAATATCAAAACAATCATTAAACAATATTTTAAATAACTAGACGGGAGATCTGGTATCCAATACCTATAGTTGTCGTATTGTGAGAATCGATATTCTCTACACAAAACTATAGACATCCATTTTCTTTAGTTTTATAATTTTCCTTCAACTATTCACAATAATTGCAAATAATTGATTAGCAAACTGTGTCAGACACATTACCTCTAAAGGTCACTAAAGCCAAGAAAGGTCATTATGAGATAAACAAATACCTAATGAGTTTTTCTTAATGCCAGTCAAGAATCTCGAGACATGAACTAATTCATGTAAATTCTTACCACACAAGAAACTATTCTCTATACATAATCATATCCTAAAATGGATATATATTTAGATTACCTATAGTGACTTAGAAACTAAGTCACTAACCATCTTGATTTTTCAAGAAAATCAGAACAACAATTCCCAATTGTTTTGACTAATCTAACAATATCCAAGCCTACTCTTAATCTAGAACCTATTCTAGAAATTTGCAACCATAAATGAAGTCAGAAAACATATAGATAAATATGCATGCAATGGATTAGAAGTTTAATTCTATATACACAATAGAATAAAGGAAACATAAGCGACAAGTTTCATAATACTACACACTACCTTAGTTATGGATTTTTAACCTAGCAGTGTCTCCCATTATTTTACGTAATACCGTAATCCCCAACGGAAAATGAAAATTCAATAATTAAATCGAATTCCATAATGGGAAGTGGACCCCATGAATATATTTCGACTCACAGCTTTGGCATGTTCTCGCCTACGTATATTCACAGGTAGACAACTCATTGTCAATCACACTCACTACGACTCTTGATTTTTAGTCCTGCCTGTTTCTCGTTGTCACAGTTTTGGCACGTTCACAGGAGGCGTATCAAAGCTTTACTTGTCAGTAACAAACTCAAGCTACCGATGTAGTCCTGACAGCTTTGGCACATTCAGGATTTCCACTTTCACTTGAATTTGTCACTTATCATATAAGTTCTACCGGCTCAAATGAACTATCATCAGCCATAACTGCACAGCTTTGGCACGATACAGCTACAACATCAAGAAAACATTCGCATCTGTACTGACAAGGCGGACCAAGAAACAAGTATTACTAATACTAGTTACTTTAATGCCTTATTTAAGCGGGGATATTCTTAAAGAAGGTTTTACACTACATCAAATGCATATATTTAATCTAGATAAATTTCTCAATAATTTAATTCTACCTGGGAAAACATAACTTAACCTAACCATTAAATCACTGTTATGTTTTCTGTTAGAATAGAACCGAAAAATTAAGAAACATCTAAATTACATGCATGTGCAAATATCAAACTTGGATTATATATCATATATCAAGCATGATAAATGTAATGGATGAAAGATCAGACCCGCTCTGATACCAATTTTGTTGGGATTTTCTCAAAGGCGTAGACGGAAGCGCGGTTCAAGCGAAATCGTAACTTTAGAAACTTTTAAACTAACCGAATAAATTATTCAATATCCCATATGAATAATTCATTCATATTTCACATAAACATATTTATTCGATATCTAGTAATGACATAAATAATTAAGAAATACCATGAAACTTTTACGAAAATATTTTTCCGTAAAATGACATAAAACATATTTTTATCCGAACTGACCAACTAATACACATGGAGGTTGTCCAGGTCAACCCCAATAGTACTTAGGCAGTTCATGGGCTGCCCGAACAGTGACCAATTCACTGTTTGGATAGCGGACACCCGGTAAGCTCGAAACTCACCTGGTAACGCTGTTTTTCACCGTTCTCGCGTATTTCAACTTCGAAACAATTTTCGGCAATTGTTCCAATGCCAAAAATACATCCAATACATTTATACAACATAATTTTCATCACCAAAATCACAGAAATTCCAGATCTGATTTGGTAATCAAAATGCATTAAAATACAAAGACCCTGGTTGTCCAACTATTTCTTGTATTATTGGAAATCAAAACATTGAACATGCTTTACTTGATCTTGGAGCTAGTGTAAATTTACTTCCATTTTCGGTTTACCAACAACTAAATATCGGTGAAATGAAACCAACCTCGACTACTCTTTTACTTGCCGATAGATCAGTTAAGGTACCAAAAGGAATTGTGGAAGATGTGTTATTGCAAATCGATAAATTCTTATATCATGTGGATTTTATTATTTTAGAAACACAACCTGTGGCAAACAGTTATAAGCCAATCCTTGTAATACTTGGTCGCCCATTTTTAGCGACAGCTAACGCTTTAATTAATTGCAGGAATGGAATCATGAATCTTTCTTTTGGCAACATGACATTAGAGCTAAATATTTTTAATATGTGCAAACAGCCATATGATGAAGATAATGAAAATGAAACGTAGAATCCAATTGAACCTATTGTGTGGAGCATATTCAGGGAGTTTATTTGACCTATGGAATTTTTTACTGCTAATTTTGTTGAGTCAAGTGCGCAAATAAATTCGGATATTACTAATGATTTTCTATTTGACTCTACACATGTATTGGAAGACGAGGGAAAGATTAAAAACTTGGAGGAACTGGGAACATTGGACGAAGGAAAACATTAAGAAGCACCTAATTTGGAGTTAAAAGCTTTGCCAGAAGGATTGAAATATGCATTTCTAGAAGATACTCAAACTTACCCTGTGGTAAATTCTTCTTCTCTCACAAGCGATCCAGAAGGTAAACTTTTAAATGTGTTGAAATAACATAAACTGGCAATTGGATGGACCTTAAAAGACATAAAAGGTATTAATCCATTAATCTGCACACATCGAATACATCTAGAAGATAATGCTAGGACATATTGTCAACCCCAAAAAAGACTGAACCCTCACATGAAAGAAGTAGTAAAAATCGAGGTCCTTAAACTTCTTGATGCATGCATTATCTACATTATTTCTGATAGTAAGTCCTACACAGGTTGTACCCAAAAAATCTGGAATTACTGTTGTAAAAAATGATAAAGGGGAATTAATCCCAACTCGCATTTCATCTAGTTGGCATATGTGCATTGATTATAGAAAATTAAATGACGCAACTAGAAAAGATCATTTCCCTTTGCCATTTCTTGACCAAATTTTAGAAAGAGTAGTTGGACACCCATACTATTATTTTCTTGATGGTTACTCGGGTTATTATCAGATTCCCATTACTTTAGAAGACCAGGAAAAGACCACATTCACATGCCCATTTGGAACATTTGCATTTAAGAAAATGCCTTTTGGACTTTGTAATGCACCTGCAACATTCCAACGATGCATGTTAAGCATATTTAGTGACATGGTTGAACATTGTTTAGAGGTCTTTATGGATGATATAACAGTCTTTAGAAGTTCATTTGATAATTGCTTGACTAATCTGGAAAATGTTTTGAAAAGATGTGAAGAAAATGGACTTGTGTTAAATTGGGAAAAATGACATTTCATGACTAATTCAGGAATTGTTTTAGGACACATTGTGTCGTCTAAAGGTATTGAGGTTGACAAGGCAAAAATAGAGGTCATTTCTAAATTACCATCACCAAAAACAGTCAGGGACATTCGTTCTTTTTTAGGACATGCATGGTTTTATAGGAGGTTCATTAAAGACTTTAGTACTATATCCAGACCCTTATGTAACATGTTATTAAAAGATGCAACATTTGAATGGACAGAAGAATGTCAAAAATCATTCCAAAAAATTATCAGTCTTTTGACTTCTGCTCCTATTATGCAATCCTCCGATTGGTCATTGCCCTTTGAGCTAATATGTGATGCTAGTGATTATGCAGTTGGTGCAGTTCTAGGACAGAGAAAGGAAGGTAAGCCGCATGTAATATATTATGCAAGTAGAACTTTAAATAGTGCACAAATGAATTACACTACCACAGAAAAAGAACTACTTGCTGTAATATTTGCATTGGATAAATTTCGATCATATTTAATCGGTTCTTCAACTGTTGTTTACTCTGATCATGCTGCTGTTAGATATTTGATGTCTAAACAGGATGCCAAGCCAAGATTAATACGGTGGATTTTGTTACTTCAAGAATTTAATCTCACAATCAAAGACAAAAAAAGGGCAGAGAACGTGGTTGCAGATCACTTATCGAGACTCACAAACGAGTCACTAATCGATACCACTCCCATCATTGATTCTTTTCCCGATGGATTTTTATTTTTGGTAAACTTAATGCCTTGGTATGCTAATATTGTCAATTTTCTTGCAACAGGAAAGATACCCACAGACTGGAGCCAACAAGATAAGAGGAAATTTTTGACCGAAGTCAAAAGATTCTACTGGGATGATCTTTATCTGTTTAAATACTGCCCCGTTCAGATTTTCAGAAGATGCATACCTGACAGTGAGATAAGTGGTGTTATTCAGTTCTGTCATTCAGAAGCATGTGGAGGTCATTTCTCATCTAAGAAAACCGCTGCAAAATCTTGTAGTGTGGAATTTATTGGCCCACCATTTTTAAAGATACATACACTTTCTGCAAAACTTGTAAAAATTGTCAAAAGTTGGGATCTATTTCAAAAAGAAACATGATGCCTTTAAATCCCATCATTGTCATCGAAATCTTTGATTGTTGGGGGATAGATTTCATGGGCCCATTTCCACCATCTTTTGGATTTTTATATATTTTAGTTGCAGTCGATTATATTTCAAAATGGGTCGAGGCAATTCCTTGTCGGAATAATGATCACACCATTGTG
This sequence comes from Zanthoxylum bungeanum, assembly GCA_019454045.1. NCBI lineage: Eukaryota > Viridiplantae > Streptophyta > Magnoliopsida > Sapindales > Rutaceae > Zanthoxylum > Zanthoxylum bungeanum. The sequence continues at coordinate 107,219 of SKCR01004880.1, read as the reverse complement.
ATCAAATTTTTAAAAGAAAACATATTGAGTCGATTTGGAATTCCTCGGGCCATCATAAGCGATGGAGGTAAAAACTTTTGTAATAAACCATTTGAATCCTTAATGAAAAAGTATGGAGTCACACACAAAGTTTCCACCTCTTATCACCCCCAGACAAACAGACAAGTAAGATTAGCGAATAGGGAAATTAAACAAATTCTAGAAAAAAAACGGTTAACCCAAATCGTAAAGATTGGTCTCTTCGACTAACTGATGCACTCTGGGCATATCGAACAGCTTTCAAAACATCCTTGGGTATGTCTCCCTATCGTCTAGTTTATGGAAAACCTTGTCATTTACCTGTAGAACTTGAGCATAAAGCATTTTGGGCTATTAAAGCATTTAATTCAAACCTTGAAAATGCTGGTCATGAACGTAAATTGCAACTAAATGAACTTGAAGAGTTAAGGAATGATTCATATGAGAATACGAAAATTCTTAAAGCTAAAACAAAATTCTTTCATGATAGTCGAATTTCACGAAAAATATTTGAAGTTGGTCAAAAGGTTTTGCTTTATAATTCTCGTCTTCACTTATTTCCTGGAAAGTTAAAATCCAAATGGAGTGGCCTATTTATTGTGAAATATGTTTACCCATACGGGGCTATTGACATTGAGAATCCTAGGGATGGTGACGTATTTAAAGTAAATGGACAGCGTCTGAAACCCTTTTTGGAGTACTCAAAATTTCAAGAAACTTTTTTCCTGTCAGACCCAGTATATCTTGATTGATTTAGTTTCTTTCATGATCTGTTTAATATTTCTGTAATTTCCATTTTTCTTAGTTTTGCAGCATTCTTGTTCTTTTATTTTCATCTCACACCCCGGTAAAGCAGCGGATAACGATACTCCGTCACTCAAAGTCGGTTATTTCAGTTCCCTAAAAATACTGATACCCTACTAACCAAGCATGGAAGAAACTCTCATAACCCTCAACAAATATTTTCCTGCACTTCCTCAAAATGCTCTGACAAAAATTTACAAAACCCGCACAGAAAGAATGAGAATTCTTATGATTCATGGTATTCCTAGTGATATTCGTTGGGTAATTGAAGCAAAGGTTCGTTTGGCAGGTGAGTCACCTGACTCCTTCATTCCTTACATGTCTGGTTCAGGGAAAAGCACATATGTAAAAAAACGAAGAGCTAAACAAATGGGTGTTTGTTATAAGTGTGCATGCTATACATGCAACACTCATTGTCGTTCTTTAGGAATGGTGTCTGATAATCTTGAAGATAAAATACAATTCATTAGGGATGGACTGAGTAAGGAGCCTTTTGATGATATATCATTGACTCTTGAGACGCATCCTAGTGGATATGTTCATCGTGAAATTCTCAGATTACATACCCAATTTCATAAAGAAAGACAACCATACAATCTCGGGAATCTGACTTTAAAAGACCTTTTGCCAATTTATAAGAAAATTGGATGGAAAGCCTATCCCCGACCCATAGAGGGCGTTCAAGCCATTACTGGACGTAAAACCAGAGGAAGATGTGAGCCACAATCACAACTACCAATATATATTATTGCATTGATTTCCTTTACTTTAAATTAATGTTTTGATTTACTTTTTGCCGACAGTATCTAACCTTTTTGTTCACGATCTATTTTTCTGATAATTGTCATTTTGCATATATTAGTGCATTTCTCACTCACCCTTTTCAGGATCTATAAATTCAGCTCGTCATTGCCATTTCTTCAACACGTCTAGCTAAGAGAGATAACACAAATGGAGACAACTTCAAAATGACGATTCACTAATATCTATGTGTTTTGTGGAACTAGTTCTGGAACTAAACCGGAATTTGTTGAGGGTGCAAGAGAATTGGGTAGAGCTATGGCAAACAGAAACATGCACTTAGTATATGGCGGTGGCAATCTTAGATTGATGGGGTGTATTTCAAAAGCTGTACAAGAAGGTGGAAGTCAAGTTTTGAGGATTATTCCAAAACCTTTAACAGAAAGCCACATCATCGGAAAATCGAATGGAGAAGAATATATTGTCCCAGGTTAGTCTGAAAGACTCACTGAAATGATCAATCATGCTGATGCTTTCATTGCTTTACCAGGTGGGCTCGGAACGTTGGAAGAAATATTCACTGTTGCGTCATGGGCAAACTTGAATATTCACCAAAAACATATTGGGCTGTTTAATATTAATGGATTTTTCGATTTTCTTTTTGTATTTCTTGAAGATGCCAAAAGAAATGGGTTTATTTCAAAACCGGTAAGAGATATCTTCCTAACTGCAAGAACAACTGATGATTTAATTGACCAACTCTTAGCTTATGAACCAAGAATCGACCCTATTCTTTTCAAGTTGAACTGGTCTGGTAACGATCGTGGCAAAAAGTGCAAAGTAAACATGGATCTTAATCTGTAATCTTTAGTTGCAACTGTCAATTCCACAATAACCAAGTGATATCTTATAAACTCTACTTTTCTTTCTTTAAACATTGGGGACAATGTCTCATTTTGGTTTGGGGAGAGGATAGTTTACTAGATAATTTTCATGTTTAATTGATGTTTTCTTTCAAAATTTTATTTTTGTTGTTATTTTGTGTGTAAGAATATATATCCATATATACACACACAAAATAACAACAAGTTTGTTTTCTAAACCAAGTGGAAGTGTTGTTCAGAGGTGGCTGTGTAAGAAGTTTTCACTTCTGAGATGCATCTCAATATAATTCGTAACAAGTTGTCTATTGTTTCTTTCTTTTTTGAATCATTTAAATTTGTGAATTCTCCATAAACATTGATTAAATTTGATCTTTATATGCTCGTCTGACAGATATTATTAACAACATGGTAACATATGATCATGAGTGGTAAGTGAAAATTCTGTAATATTCAGTTCTCTAGTTTGTTGGAGGTAACACCTAAAGACAGTGAAATTTTTATTATGTAAAAAAAAACGAGACGTATGAATAAAGTTCGTTTCCATAGCCTTTTTAACTCGAGCAATTAAGTCCGAATGGGTGTTTTAACGTTTAGTACCCTAAGGCCAACTGGTCAGGGAATGACTGGCCCAAAGCTCATTACAGGGGTTAAAAAGAAAGCTTAAGGGAATCAGACACTATTTATCTCAGATCCGATCAATTAAGTCTGTATGGGTGTCTTAACACCTAGTGCCCTAAAACCAACTGGTTTGGGAGTCACTGGCCTAAAGTTCGATACATGGATTGAAGATATGTTTTGGACACTTTCTATCTGAGATCCGAGCAATTAAGTCCGTAGGGGTGTCTCAACACCTTGTTCCCTAAAACCAACTGGTTTGGGAGTCACTGGCCCAAAGTTCGATACATGGATTGAAGATATGTTTATAAATAAACTTTCACTGCCAAAATGTGTAAACTCTAATATAATTTTAGGACAAAACTATTACTCTCTTTTCAATAAATACTTGTGATATTGTGGGCACAATATATTGATTAATATCTTTTTTTATGAGTACATGGAAGAATGGTAAAAAGTACAGGATAAATCATTTATTTGATCATTTAGAAAGAAAGAAAACAATTGTTGACTTAGATAAGAATTTCTCTTTTTAAATTCCGCTTGAATTACTAGGGACTAGTAATAAGCTGGTTGGGGGTGTGATGAACACTAAAAAGTGCATATTTATTATACGATAAGTTAATTATTTTACACTTATAGTTTCACTAATCTCTCTAAATTGGAACATTTGTGAAATAATATTTTATGTCAAGCTTTGAGTATTTTTACTGTGTTATTTTATGTTATTTGTCAGGTAAAATACTGCTCGGAAGCTCGACAAGACAAACCAGACTAAAAAAGGGCAAAAATCCGAAATCAACACATGCGTCGCGACACAGAATTTAGGGTGCGTCGCGACGCGTCTTCCTTCAACACGTGTCCCCATCATGTCACTACTGCGTCGCGACGCGTGGAATCTGCGACACGTCACAATGTGCCTAATGAAACAAAGACATCGCCGACTCACCACCACGTGTCCCCAACGTGGATTCACCATTCTCTGACACGTGTCACAATATGCACGCGCGTAGCGACGCAAGAAGAAAATTGGCATCGCGACGCGTGACCAAAGTTTCCTATAAATAGGAGCGTCCGACATCATAAATTTTCATACTTTCTTTCATGTTTCCTCTGTAAATCTTGGAGAGAGAGTGTCTTGTTTGTTTATTTACTTAAAGCTTTTGTAATGTCTTTTTCTTTGAGTAATAAAAGTACAAGTATGTTTTATTACAAAATGAGTAGCTAATTTCTTTTATGCTGGGGTAAGGGTGAAACTCTTATAATGAAAACATAGATTAAACTCGCTTATATTATAATAAATAAATTGAAATCTAATGATTAAAACTTGATTTAATTCTAGATTAATTATTGACAATCTTTCTACCGCCTTTATGGCTGGTTCTATCTTTCCACCACCTATATGGCTGGTTTTATACATCTACCGCCTATATGACTGGTTTTATCTTTCCACCGCCTTTATGGCTGGTTTTATACGATTTTGGCATAATTAAGTACCTTGGTAGGACTTATTATAGAAAAACAATATCACCGCCTTTATGGCTGGTTTTATGTTTTTGGCATGCTTAGTACCTTGGTAGGACTAATTATTGACATAAATGATTACCGCTTTTATGGTTGGTTCTTTCTATTGGCATAATTAATTCCTGAATTAAATTAAGTATGTAAAAATGGCAATTTATAAATTATAATAAAGCGAGATTTCTAAATGTTTAAAAGACTAAAAGTGGAACCCCTAACTCCAGCATTTCATTCTATTATTGCATTCCAACCTAAAAGTCTTCAACTACTTCAAAAAAATCAAACTTTTCTTTCCTGCACTGCTCATTATTCTACTTTATTAAATCTCTTCTCTGTGGATCGACCCCGGACTCACCGGGTTATTTTATTACTTCGACACTCTTATAATTGGGAGTAAAAAATCACTTTTCGAGCTTGTCAGATACCACTGTGGATATATGAGTTATCCTCCATACTTTGAAGGCAGTCACGTCACCGATCTATTTAGATCAGACCTCCGCCTGTTCGTTGGGTGTGGACTGATGCTCATGATATCCAGTGCGTATCAAGATAGAATCTGTCAATCTTGTTTACATGGCATATGTATCCTGCACGTGTTTGCGATCTAGTAAATCCATGGCCGTGGTATAACTTCGGAAGCAAGTTCCGAGTGTTATTTAGAGATCGTAAATTTAAAAGTTGACTATATTATACCGAACAGATTTGACGTTTTTATCTATATCCCAGGTATAATATGGATAACATGTGACAGAGAGATTATACGGTTGCAATGACCTCGACTTGCATAGTTTAAGGAGATTATCTGTGGTCGTCATAATTCATGAGTGGGTAAATTATGGAAATGAAATTGGATTTCATGATGGATAAACCTAAACTTAGAGAGTCCCACAATATAAAGTGTACTCATTGAGCACTTGGGCAACGTGTTATGAAAAATACAGATTATTCATAATACTTCATCGGATTAAATGAATTAATTCGAATCGTTTAATCGGTTTAACGAAAACACATGCATTATGGGATTTTGGTCATTTAATAATTATTGTGTATTTGTATTTTATGCATAATTTGATTAGATACATATTAATTAATTGTCAAATAGATTTTGACGCATGCCATTAATATATGTATTTTTATTTAATGTAAATAAAATACATATATTGTAGGGGCCAAATTTGGGCCAATGTCATTTTTGACTTTTCATTTCAGGCCCTACACCAGGGGCAGCCCAATCCCTCCAAACAGTACCCAGAATAGACTTGGGCCAAGGACCCAATTACCTTCTCAGGTTCACGCACAAAGAGAGGTCCACCAAGTAAACCTTTGACTGATCAGTTACCCGAATCCAAAACGCCTAAAATCAAAGCTTGTAACTCCCCCACGTAGTTTGCCATTTCAGACACCCAACTGACAAGCAATTAATGGAGGAATTAAGGCTAACCTCGAAGGAGTCTATAATAGGGAGAGATGATTCACTATTAAATGCAGGTATTTCTGAGCTCTCATACTTGAGCTCTCTAACCTTCTTACTCTCTAAAAACCGACCACCGCCCTCACGGCAGTCAAGAAAAGTTAAGGTAACATCAAGCCTTGCTCTTCCATTATTTACAGCTCGTCTTCACTACTGACTTGAGCGTCGGAGTGCCTACGGCACCCAACACACCGGTGGGCAGTACTCCCCGCTCATTCTACCTTTATTTTGCAGGATCGCTAGTGCCCCCATACTACAAATTCTCGATTGTGGACCTCAGGCGAAAACCAACATCCATAATCTGGCGCCCACCGTAGGGTTTTAGCGATTCATAGTAGGTAAAGATCACTCGAACTACGGTCACTAAAAGCACGATTACTTATGGCTTCTAGCAGTAAACAAACACCAGACCTTGTGGCAGCACAATTAGCCATGCTCCAAGAACGGTTACGAACTTTAGAAGAAGATAACCTGACCATGTGAAACTCCAACACAAGCCTGCAGAAACAATTTGAACAAATATCTTCAACCTCTCAGCATCGTGACACTTCAGATCAACCTGACAATCCAATGATCCCACTCGCATTTAAAGAAGTGGCATATGATAATCCACCAAGTGACCATGGGCTGTCCATGGCCCAAAGAATCCGCCAATTTCTTCAGTCGACCAAACACAACAAATTACATCCATCATGAGAAGGGAAATGATGGAGTTCAAGGAAGAAGTTATGTCCAGACTACCAGGAGTGAGACTACCAATTAGAAAGAGCCTAACTGGTATAATTTCTGACACTCCGTTCTTGGAGACCATCACGTCTGTCGAGCTGCCATGAAAGTTCAGCCCGCCGGATTTGAAGCTATATGATGGATCCATAGACCCAGACGATCATGTTGTACACTATAAATATAAAATGATGTCAACTGGCTTGGCACTCCACCAATGAGAGGCTAGAATGTGCAGAGGATTTGGAGAAACATTAGCTGGTCCTGCCCTCACCTGGTTCATCAATCTCCCATACAGATCCATCGAGTCTTACTAAGCAATAGCTTGAAAGTTCTTACAAGCTTGAGAAGATCACAAATGACCTCAATGTCATCCAGCAACGGAGAGGAGATTCCTTGCGAAGCTACGTGGATTATTTCAATAAAGAGAGGATAACAATTCCAGATCTCCATCAGCCTACTGCAGTGGAAGCATTCAGAAATGGATTACTTTCAGAAAGTGAACTCTACAAAAAGCTCACTAAATTTCGATGCTACACAATGGATCAAGCCATGGCTCGGGCTCACATTGAGATCAGGTGGGAGGAGGATAAGAGGAACAATAAGAGAGGAAGCTCCACCAACCATCACAATGAAAGAATGTTGAATCATCCCAAGCGACTTAATAAATGATGTGCTAGCAATATATCTCAATAAGGTGTCACTTGATGCGATTAGACCATAAAAAAAAGCAATAGGCCACATATTGTTACCTTGGGGACATCATAGCTTCCCAAAAAAGTATTCATTGGTTACTTTAAAAAAAAAAAACTTTATCCTTCACAAAACTCCAACTTAGGGAGAAGCCCATTTGCACCAATCAACAACATAAACCATCATCTGGCCCAATCGACATACTTCTCTCAGTCGACTAAGAAAGGAACAAGACGCTTCCCTCCAGTAGAACCAATTTTTCTACCACTCATCACATACGACAAAGCAATATATCTGGCTTGAGGTGGATATCTCAGTCGACACTACAGAGGCTTCGCATGAGGAGGATGTCTCAGTCGACACTACGTGTATGAAGAGTTGGCATGACGAGGATGTCACAGTCAACACTACATGTATGAAGAGTTGGCATAATGAAGGTGTCTCAGTCGACACTACGTGTATGAAGAGTTGGCATGAGTAAGATGTCTCAGTCGACACTACGTGTATGAAGAGTTAGCATGAGGAGGATGTCCCAATGGACAATACTCTAATGAAGACTTGGTGTGAATACATTTCAGTCGACATGCATGTAAGAAGACTTGGCAAGGACATCCCACTCGACACTACATGGGGATTTGGTGTGAAGACGTTCCAGTCGACATGCAAGACTTGGCAAGGAGATCTCACTCGACACTACATGAGGATTTGGTATGAAGATGATCCAGTCGACATGCATGTATGAAGAGTTTGTAGGGACACTATAGTCGACACTACCTTAATAGGGACTAGGTGTGAAGACATTCCAGTCGACATGCATGTATGGAGATTTGGTGTTAAGACATCCCAGTCGACATACACAAATAAAGACTCAGAATGAAGCATATATCCCATTCGACATCTACATGCGTGTAGCTTGAGACTTGTTGTGGATCCCATCCGTGTATGGCTTGGGGCTTGATTGTTGGGGCAGTTGTGGAACCCCTAGGGTCGGATCGGTGCCCCAGGCAGCGGAAATGAGTCTAACCCATGGATATCAATTATGGGTGTAATTTTAAATCATTTAATGAAATACTAAATTCCATTATGAGTGAATAGGAAAATATCGGGACTGAATCGGAGTCCGGAAACTCCCAAACGAAGCAAAACAAAATCGACGCGCGCGAAGGGCGCCGCGTGCGTGAAGCAAGCGCGCGCACTGTAGCGCCCATGTGCTGCTATTTTGTTTTGTTTCATTTCATTTTGCATTCAGCTCACATCCCAGTGAGCTGAATGGATTAGGGTCTTTGACCCTAATCAATTCCGGTCTTCCCTAAACACTTCAAAAACACCCAAAATTAATTTTTAATTTCAAAACCAACATAAACATATGTTATAGAATAAAAATCTAGTTTTTCAAAGTATCAAATATTTTTCCAAAAACATAAATTTATTCTAAATACGCATTAGCGTAAATTTTGAATCCATTACACAAACCATTTTAGAATCCCAATTAGGAATCACCTGTGAGTCATTCAGTATTCGCTCCAACGAATACCCACATATCTATACGAGTTTCCAAAACTCATGCTACATCGCGTTAAACCATTGGAACTCCAATTCCAATATACGACATGTGCTAGTCTTATAGGTTATAAGAAGTCGACTGTATTCCAAAACCAACGACTATGAATATTTACTTAAGACTATTCTAAGGTCGATGTCAATCTTAACATATCGATACATCAATTTAATACGCGTAATGACAATACCATTAATAGGGTATGAAATGAAAAATATAGTTATTTTATTAATAAATAATAAAATGTACAATTCAGATTGGCACTCCAAACACCAACTCCATCAAACTCCCACTTGCTTAGTGCCAATATGGATGGTACCGTAGTCCCATTTCCTCTACATGTTTATCGAATAACTTAGGAGGTAAGGTTTTTGTAAGCGGGTCTGCTATGTTGTCTTGTCCTTGAATCTTCAAGACCACTATGTCTTTTCGTTCAATTATCTCTCTAATTACGCGATATTTCATTTCCACGTGTTTAGACTTGGAATGCGCCATCGGCTCCTTAGCCTGCGCGATGGCTCCGTTATTATCACAGTATAATGGGATCGAATCCACAATACTAGGCATAATGCCAAGTTCTGTGATAAAATTTCTAATCCAAACAGCTTCTTTAGCAGCTTCTGAAGCCGCTATAAATTCTGCCTCAGTGGTGGAATCAGCTGTTGAGCCTTGCTTTGAACAACGCCAACTTACAACACCACCGTTAAGGGTAAATATGTATCTTGATGTAGATTTTCTATCATCTGGATCTCCTTGGAAGTCGGAGTCTGTATAACCCTTAACTTGTAGGTCATTTTCTCCATATATCAGAAACTTATCCTTGGTGCATTTATGATATTTTAGGATATGTTTCACGGATGTCCAATGATCATTACCTGGATCAGATTGATATCGGCTGGTCACACTGACGCCAAAACTGATGTCAGGTCTAGTACATAACATAGCATACATTATGCTTCCAATACAAGAAGCATATGGTAAGTTAGACATCTTAACTCTCTCTTCCTTGGTTTGAGGTGCCATTTTCTTCGAAAGATGTATGCCGTATCGGAAAGGTACATTTACTGCCTTACAGTTGGTAAAATTGTACCTTTCTAACATCTTGTCTATGTACGTCGATTGTGACAACCCTATAAGCTTCCTAACTCAATCTCGGTAGACCCTTATACCTAGTATATATGAAGTTTCACCCATATCTTTCATGGAGAAGTTCTTGCAAAGGTAGGCTTTCACACTTTACATCATCCCTATATCATTTCCTATGATAAGGATGTCATCTACATACAAGACTAAGAAAACTATCATGCTCCCACTAACTATCTTATAAACACATGGTTCTTCCTCGTTTTTTTATGAATCCAGATAATCTAATTATCTCATCAAAATGACGATTCCAGCTTCGGGATGCCTGTTTAAGTCCATAAATAGACTTTTGGAGCTTACAAACCAAGTTTGAAGTCTCACTGGATACGAAACCCTCTGGTTGTTCTATATAGTTATCCTCCTCGAGGAATCCATTTAGGAAAGCGGTTTTCACATCCATCTGACATATCTCATAGTCGTGATATGCAGCAATGGCTAAAAGAATCCTAATGGATTTTAGCATGGCTACCGGTGAAAACGTTTCCTCATAGTCAATCCCAGGACGTTGAGTGTAACCTTTCGCTACCAGTCGGGCCTTAAAGGTTTCCACATTTCCATCGGGCCCTCGTTTCCTTTTGTAAACCCATTTACAGCCAATAGGTTTAACTCCTTCAGGAAGTTCAACTAAGTCCCAGACTTGATTGGCATGCATTGAATCCATTTCAGATTTCATGGCTTCCTACCATTTTCCCGAATCGATATCCAATATCGCTTCCTTATACGTAGTCGGATATGTTTCCTCCAAGAGGAGAACATCAAGGCTCACATCATATGTTAAAAACAGTCTCTCATGAGGTCTTGATATTCTATTCGACTTACGTAGAACCTGTGTTGTAGATCTTTCACCTAGTTGGATCTCTGGGTCACATCTCAGGTTCCTTAATGTTGGGATCAAACTCATCAAGATTAATCTCTCTACAATTCACACTTTCTCTTAAAAATTGATTTTCAAGAAAAGTTGCAAAGCGAACAACAAATACATTTCGTTGTTCGGAATTGTAGAATTGATATCCCATGGAATTATCAGGATATCCAACGAACCTATATTTATACCCTCTGGGTGCTAGTTTATCCCGCTGCGCAATTCTAACGTATGCATGACAACCCAAAATCTTTAAATGCTTAAGACTTGGATTTCTACCGAACCATATCTGATAGAGGGTCATAGAAACAACTTTCGATTGAACCCTATTAAGTATGTAGGCAGCAGTTTGTAAAGCGTAACCCCAAAGGTAATAAGAAAGATCTGTATAGCTCATCATGGATCACACCATATCCAATAAAGTACGATTTCTACGCTCAGACACTTCATTGTGTTGAGGTGTTCCTGGTGGGCTATATTGGGCGAGAATTCCATTCTCCCTTAAATAATTTCTGAATTATTCACTCATGTATTCAACACCTCGATCTGATCTAAGGCACTTGATGAATTTACTGGTTTGTTTTTCTACTTCATTTCCAAATAATTTGAACTTGTCAAATGTTTTCGACTTATGTTTCATCAGATAGACATATCCATATCTAGACTTGTCATCTGTGAAAGTCACAAAGTATGTGGAACCATCATGAGCGGCAAGATTTAATGGACCACACACATCGCTGTGTATTAGTTCCAATAAATCTCAAGCACGGTGTCCAACACCTTGAAATGGGGCCTTTGTCATCTTTCCTTGGATACATGACTCACAAATCGGATAAGGATCTAAGGTAAGATTTTCAATCAAACCATCATTTACCAATTTGGATAGACGTCTAACACCTATGTGGCCCAATCTCATATGCCATAATTCAGTATTATTTAGTTCAGACTTTCTATTTGTATTTTTCTCTATATTAAAGACATCTCTACATGTTTCCAAAACATAGTGACTGTTTGATAAAGAACATTCACATTTTAATAAATTATCTTTATCATACAAACATAAAGTTTCATCCTTAATGTTTATTTTATATCCCTCTTTATCTAATATTGGCAGCGATATTATTTGTCTGATAAATAAGGGAACATAATAACAGTCATGCAAATCTAATTTACATCCATTTGGGAGATCTAGAACAACAGTTTATATGGCCTTGACATCCAATGTCTCGCCATTACCAACTCTAAGATGGATCTCCCATTTATCAAGCCTTCTTTTAACCCTCATTTCCTGCAGGGAATTGCAAATATGAGTGGGACTGCCAGTGTCTAACACCCATCCACTATTTGCATTTAAGGCTAATGAGATGTCAATAATTGGAAAAATACAAAACGTACCTGAAGGTCCTGCTTTAAGCTCTGGACAGTCATTCTTCCAGTGTCCAGACTTCTTGCATTGTAGACATTGATCACGAGTTACTTTCGGTTTTGCACCTTGCGCTTCTTAGAGTTTTTCTTTGATATCTTCTTCTTCCCCATCTTGATTTTCTTTGACTTCCCAGAAGTCTTTGAAGAGCCAGCTCCACCATGGAGATACAATGTGGGGTTTCCTTTCTTCAAATCTTGCTTCGTCGTGCGTAGCATGTTATGAAGTGCTTCGTATGTGGCTTGCTTCGAATGCATATGGAAATTCAATACAAAACCAGCATAAGAACTAGGCAAAGAAGACATAATCAAATTACGGCCCAGTCGTTCATCAAACACAATGCCATGTCGTTCCAGATATCGAATTTGGTCTATCATGTTCAAAACATGAGTGCTGACAGCTCCTCCCTCCTTGAGTTCAACACGGAACAATTCCTTAGACCTTCGATAAAGTTCCATCTCTTGATTTGCCTCGAACAACTCCTTGAGTGTTCGCATGATGCTCCAAGCATCCGGTACTTCAATGTACTGTCTCAGCAAATCTGGAACCATCGATCCCAAGATGTAGGATTTCACCTTCAGGTTATCATCCTTCCATCTATCAAAAGTTTCTCGCTCTTCTGGAGTGGAGTCAGGATCGATATCAACAGGCAGTGGATTGATCGTGACATAAGTCAACTTTTCATACTCCAAGATAAGGCACATGTTCATTTTCCATTCGAAATAGTTCTCGGCTCCTTTTAGCTTATTGGAATCCAAAAGTTTCATCAATGGATTAGTGGCAGCCATCTAGAAGACAACATCTTTGAGTAGTAGCAGAACATTTTTCATTTCAAAAGTGATAACACAAATTGATTATGGAATTTTAAATCTATTAGTGCTCTCCCACTAATTTACGTAATTCCGTAATCTCTCTTAACAGAAAAATAAAAATTTTTCATAACGGGAAGTGGATCCCATGACATTTACTCCAGCCTCACACTAATGACGATATTGGCATTTGTAAACTCATTAGTTAGACCTTCAAGGTCAATCACTTCATGTGACTCCTATTTTGATCCTGAACTGTTTATTATCCTCACACTAATGACAATATTGGATTAAGACGTGTTCTAGGTGTATACTTGTCAATGTGCACTAATGAGCTTCGTATGTACACCCTCACACTAATGACGATATTGGGTGACTATGTTAACTCATCATGCTACATCTAATGTTTTACCGGAGCGACCTAAGTTCCGAGCACTTATACCCTCACACTAATGACGATATTGGGTATAAGTAGTAAGAACTCATTCATCTCCGTATTGACAAGACGGACCGTCCAAGAATGCTCCAACATTATTAATACTATTACTTAAAAGTAATCACCTAATCACGGGAGATTTATGACATCAAGTCATTAATTTAATTAGGTCCAAGTTTTAACATGCAATACATATCCATATGTCATATGCATAATTAAATTAAAATTACAATGGCATAGATTCAAAATATGTGTTGTGTGGTTAAGCCTTTGCTCTGATACCATTCTGTTGCGGCAGTTGTGGAACCCCTAGGGTCGGATCGGTGCCCCAGGCAGCGGAAATGGGTCTAACAGATGGATATCAATTATGGGTATAATTTCAAAATCATTTAATAAAATAAAACATTCCATTACGAGTGTATAGAAAAAAATCGGGACTGAATCGGAGTCCGGAAGCTCCCAAACGAAGTAAAAAACAAAATCGGCGCGCACTGTAGCGCCCATGTGCTGCTATTTTTTTTTTTTTTTGTTTCATTCCTTTTGCATTCAACTCACATTCCAGTGAGCTGAATGGATTAGGGTCTTTGACCCTAATCTATTCCGGTCTTCCCTAAACATTTCAAAAACACCCAAATTAATTTTTAATTTCAAAACCAAACATAAATAATGTTATAGAATAAAAATCTAGTTTTTCTCAAAATATCAAAATTCTTCCAAAAACATAAATTTATTTTATACGCATTAGCATAAATTTTGAATCCATTACACAAACCATTTTAGAATCCCAATTACAAATGTCCCGTGAATAATTCTAGTCCACCTAAAGGTGGTCAAGTGAATCTAGAATGTAGCCATAGCTCTAAGCTTTAATCTAGAGTTCCAAACTCTAATTATTGTTTCATGTCCACATGAACATCTTTGACCTAATTACAAGCATGTTGTGTTTATACTTCTAAAGTATCCTAACATAACATATTGATTAGCCTTATTCAACATTAAGATATGTGATCATGCATCTAATACACAAATAAACATAGCTTTGGAGAAGATCAAACATTACCTAGTAAGCTTGATGCAAGATCCAATCTACTTCTCATTGTTGAAATTGTTGAAGAACCTCCAAGGTGTGCAAGCTTGACTTCAAGATCCAATCTTGTTTCCAATGCTTCCAAGCTTCACTTCAAGATCCAATCTTGATTTCTCCTAGATGAAATGTTGTAGAGACCTCACAAGCTTCTCTAAACACTTCTCTAACTTAGGCTAATCTCTCAAGAATTTGCTTATGCTTGTATTTGAACTTGTTATTAAAACCTTCCTAAAGCTTGCTATTTATAGCAAAAACTTAGGCAATTTTTAATTAATAAAAGTTGTAGTCAACTTTTAATGGGCTTAATCTAATTTGTCCAAATATGTATAATTGGTGTGACTAATCTACATTGTCTCCCAATTAGATTTAATCCAATTAAATCAAGCCAAGGATTAGGAAATGGATTAGTTAAATGTTTGCCACCTTGATTTAATCCAATTAAATCAAGCCAAAACCACCTATTATTACATACTTACAATTACCATAATATCCTCAAATGGTAGAGATAATTATGATTTTACAATTAAGCCCTTGTGTAATTATTGAATTAATCCAATTAGGTCAAAGTAAATAATCAATATTATCCAATAACACTTGATTATCTTAGTTGATAATTATAATATCGAATATTATCTTTTATCAAAAATTAATCGGCTACCAAAGTGCTCAATGAGTACACTTCATATTGGGACTCTCTAAGTTCAGACACGTTCGTCATATAAGCCTAGCTAATATGTACGCAATTCGGCCACCTCGGAATTCGAAAAGAACACGAAGACCTTTCTGAACTATACAAGTCGAGGTCATCACATATGTTTAACAATCCCTCCATCATAGGCTATCCGAGTTGTGCTTAGGAAACATAGAATATACCGTCAAGTTCCAAGACTCACATCTCATGTCGACATGTCCACGATTCTTCATAACAGATGCGATCCACCCTAGGTGATCGACTTTGGCCAAAGATTTAAGAATCGTGACTTTACTCACATAGATACCTAAACCCCTTATGGTACACCTACGGGTCGACAGATCCTATCTTGCTTCGCACTTGATTACTGAGTGCATCGGTCCACACCCAACGAACATCTAGAGGCCAGACCATGAAAGGTTTCTGACATACATGGCATCTAAGTGTGAAGGATCTCACACAAAATCAATGATATCCTATAGTCAAAGGATTACATATACTACTCGACTCGAGGAGATTTCTATTGACGGTGGTGTGTTCTTCCAACTATTTGGAATCACATGTGAGTCATTCAGTATTCGCTCCAACGAATACCCACATGTCTATATGAGTTTCCAAAACTCATGGTACATCGCGTTAAACCATTGGAACTCCAATTCCAATATACGACATGTGCTAGTCTCTAGGTTATAGGAAGTCGATCGTATTCCGAAACCAACGACTATGAATATTTACTTTAAGAATAGTTTACACCTAGTGTCAAGACTATTCTAAGGTCGATGTCATTCTTAGCATATCGATACATCAATTTAATACCCGTAATGATAATACCATTAATAGGGTATGAAATGAAAAATATAGTTATTTTATTAATAAATAATAAAATATACAATTCAGATGGCACTCCAAGCACCAACTCCATCATTGATGTGCGCCTCATTCGACATCTACATGTGTGTAGCTTGGAACTTGTTAGGGATCTCAGATGCTGACCGGCGTAAACACACACGTATAACGCAAGCGTACGTATCGTTCAAGTAGTATAAAAAATATCGATCCCACGAGGACTTAATACCTAAGCTATTAATTTTATGAGGTCAAATGATTACTAGTATCTAACAGGTTGTTTGATTGATTTGAAATGGCAACGATTCTAAATTTAAAGACAAGTAAATAAAATTGTTCGAAAGTAAATTTTAAGAAAATTCAAGATTAAAAACTATCTAGGGTTGTGAATCTTTTCAATATTATTTAAAGATGAAGTGGTTATCATATAGTTGGGTAATATATTGATTTATTAACCTGGAACACTAAATTATGTGAATGCCTCTGTCGATGGTCAGACACAAATACCCAGTTTAACCCAATTGAACCATATGTCTATGTCAACCAAATTATCTGGATTCATTAAGTTTAAGTTCCAATTATGGCTACCCCCGCCCGACAGGTATATGTCTATCCTGTAAGGAAATCTATTAAAGGGTTATCTATCCTCAAGGAAGATCGTGGGCTATTGAGTCTAAGGTCTTAAACTTAAAATCCCTATGTCTAGTTCATTTTAAGTTTACCTAATCAATTTTATTAATGGCCAGTTAATAAAAAGCATTAAGATTAAGACTCAATAAATAAATCTTTATATTACCCAAACTATAATCTAACCATTATAAACCAGTGATATTGAAATTCATCACAACCCTAGATAACTAACTTAGTTATGACACATGGCTAGGGCTAGTAAAAACTTAAAAGTAAAAGACATAAAGTAAAAATGCGAAATAGTAAATGCGGTAAAGTAAATACTGAAAAGTAAATAACAATAAAATAAAATGCTAAGGTAAAAGGAATTACTTTTACTATTTACTATTTTAGATATCTCCCATAAAATAATATATAAACTTGTGATAATATTACCAACCAGCCATATAGGCGGTAACCTGATTAATTCAAATTAAGTCCGACCAGCCATAAAGGCGCTATGATTTGTCCATGAACCTGCCATATAGGCGGTAAGAAAATTTAATTATCAACCAGTCATATAGGCGGTATCCTGGATTAGTCAGGTTTAAACCGATTTAAATTTAATAGCCAACCGACAATATGGCGGTATCCTTATTAAGTCAAATTTTAAATAGTAAATATATTGTATTTAAGGGAGATTAATCTAAACAGTAACAGTAAAAGAATTACCTTTCACCTTAGCAAGGAGAAGTTACCTCATCAAGGTTGAATAGTAAAACTGAAACAGTAAAAACAAGATAAATTACTATTACTATTACAGAAAGTAATTACTATTACAGAATGTAATTAAAAATTAATTACAAAACTTAAATTAAAAGAAATTAGAGAGAGAAACTCTCTATTTACATCAAAAAAATGAGAGAGAATGGTGCAACTAAAACTGAAATCTCGAGCTCAATTTATAGACAATTTTTGCGTCCAGCGTCGCGACGCCAAGTGCTTCAGCGTAGCGACGCTGGACCTGTTTACTTTGGTCCACGTAGGTTGACCACGCCCATTGTCGGCATAATCTCGTGATGACACGTGTTACGCGGTAAAGGTGGTGCAATGGGAAGACGACACGTGGCAGAAGGTGATTGGCTGAACTATCGGTCTAATGAACATCTGACACGTGGCACGCGTTTAGGATTGGTCCAATGAGAGATTAACACGTGGCAGCATGTGAGTCGCCGGTGATTCGGTCCAATGAAAACTCGACACGTGTCACGCGCTTGCTTTGGTCCAATGAGATTTCGACACGTGGTAGACGGCGCATTTTAGCTGATCTTCTGTGATGATGACACGTGGCAAGGCGCACGTTAGCAAGGTCGGCGCACGTTAGCAAGTCCATTTTCTCAGATTCTGACACGTGTCCCTCGGCGCACGTTAGCATGTCCGGCGCACTTTAGGCGTCGCGACGCTATGAGTCTTGGCGTCGCGACGCGGACAAATTACCAAAATGCCATTTTTTTCCAATTTTCACTGTTTTGCTCCAAATCACCTCCAGAATGTCCTGAAACTTTATTTATCTACAAAATAACGCAAAACACATCAAAATATTCACAAAGCTCAAGAAACTATACAAAATATTAGGTTAAATGAGTGGGAAATGGTGATAGATTTACCACTCATCAAATACGTGTATATCTTTAGGTTTGATGTGCCTCTCATTCGACATCTACATGTGTGTAGCTTGGGACTTGTTGTGGATCCCAGACGTGTGTACTACTTTAGGCAAATGTTCCATTCAACATGACATAGATGAAGGCTTAGTATTTGGCTGAGGTTCCACTCGAGCCTACATGGAAGAATTGTCTTCTCTTCCATACTACATGGATGGATTGCCATCAACTATAGACTCCATTCGACCAAAGGCCCTCATTGACCTTTGTCAAGTCTTGTAGAGTGAGGATTGTAGAATGAGGAATGAAGACCCCCATTGACCTTTGTCAGGTCTTGTAGAATGAGGAATGAAGACCCTCACTGACCATTGTCAGGTCTTGCAGAGTGAGGATTGTAGAATGAGGAATGAAGACCCCCATTGACCATTTTCAGGTATTGTAGAGTGAGGATTGTAGAATGAGAAATGAAGACCCTTACTGACCTTTGTCAGGTCTTGTAAAGTGAAGATTGTAGAATGAGGAATGAAGACCCTCATTGACCTTTGTCAGTTCCCGGACCATTGTCAGGTCTTGTAGAGTGAGGATTGTAGAATGAGGAATGAAGACCCGCACTGACCATTGTCAGGTCTTGTAGAGTGAGAATTGTAGAATGAGGAATGAAGACCCTCACTGACCTTTGTCAGGTCTTGTAGATTGAGGATTGTAGAATGAGGAATGAAGTTTCCCATTGACCATTGTCAGGTCTTGTAAAGTGAGGATTGTAGAATGAGGAATGAAGACCCCCATTGACCATTTTCAGGTATTGTAGAGTGAGGATTGTAGAATGAGAAATGAAGACCCTTACTGACCTTTGTCAGGTCTTGTAAAGTGAAGATTGTAGAATGAGGAATGAAGACCCTCATTGACCTTTGTCAGTTCCCGGACCATTGTCAGGTCTTGTAGAGTGAGGATTGTAGAATGAGGAATGAAGACCCGCACTGACCATTGTCAGGTCTTGTAGAGTGAGAATTGTAGAATGAGGAATGAAGACCCTCACTGACCTTTGTCAGGTCTTGTAGATTGAGGATTGTAGAATGAGGAATGAAGTTTCCCAT
This sequence comes from Zanthoxylum bungeanum, assembly GCA_019454045.1. NCBI lineage: Eukaryota > Viridiplantae > Streptophyta > Magnoliopsida > Sapindales > Rutaceae > Zanthoxylum > Zanthoxylum bungeanum. The sequence goes on along the minus strand of SKCR01004880.1, from coordinate 87,527 downwards.
TGACCATTGTCAGGTCTTGTAAAGTGAGGATTGTAGAATGAGGAATGAAGACCCACATTGACCATTGTCAGGTCTTGTAGAGTGGGGATTGTAGAATGAGGAATGAAGACCCTCACTGACCTTTGTCAGGTCTTGTAGATTGAGGATTGTAGATTGAGGATTGTAGAATGAGGAATAAAGACCTCATTTGACCTTTGTCAGGTATTGTAGAATGAGAAATGAAGACTTTCACTGACCTTTTACAGGTCTCGTAGAGTGAGGATTATAGAGTAAGAAGTGAAGACCCTCCTAGACCTTCATCAGGTCCAGTCGACCATAGCCTCTCTTGGACCTTCATCAGGACTAGTGGAGTGAAGACCTTCATAGACTTTCATCAAGTCCAGACGACATTGAAGACTCACATGGTCCTTTGACCCGTAGTATGGGAATACATTGAAGACTCACCTGGTCATTTGACTGGTAGTATGGAGATTGTCCTAACATTCATCTGGTTCAGTCGACTGGGAACATTCTGCATGGCTCATATAGAGTCAAGTTAATAGATGGACTTCATCTGGTCTAGACGAAATTGAAGACTCCCATGGTCCTTTGACCAGTAGTATAAAGATTTTCATGACCTTCATCTGGTTCAATCGACTGGGAACATTCCACATGGCTCATGTAGAGCCAAGTTCAAGACCTGACCTTCATCTGGTCCAGACGACATTGAAGACTCCCCTGGTCCTTTGACCTGTAGTATGAAGATTTTTCTGACCTTCATCTGGTTCAGTCGACTGGGAACATTCCTCATGGCTCATATAGAGTCAAGTTCAAGACCTGGCCTTCATCTTGTCCAGACGACATTGAAGATTCCCCTAGTCCTTTGACCAGTAGTATGAAGATTGTCCTGACCTTCATCTGGTTCATTCGACTGGGAACATTCCTCATGGCTCATGAAGAGTCAAGTTCAAGACCTGACCTTCATCTGGTCCAGACAACATTGAAGACTCCCCTGGTCATTTGACATGTAGTATGGGGATGATCTTGACCTTCATCTGGTTCAGTCAACTGGGAACATTCCTCATGGCTCATATAGAGTCAAGTTCAAGACCTGGCATTCATCTGGTCCAGACGACATTGAAGACTCCCCTGGTCCTTTGACCCGTAGTATGGGGATTATCCTGACCTTCATCTGATTCAGTCGACTGAGGATATCCCCCAAAGACTCATATCGAGTCAAATGAAGACCTGAACTAATCTAAGTCCAGACGAAAATGTCGTATGAATTAAACCATGAACCTTTATCTAGTTCAGTCGACATGGGACATCCCTCATGGACCCATTTCGAGTCAAATGAAGACCTGGACTAATCTCAGTCCAGACGACAATGTCGTATGAATAATACCATGAACCTTCATCTGGTTTAGTCGACCGGGGACATCCCTATAGACTCATGTCGAGTCAAATGAAGACCTGGATTACTCTCAGTCCATACGACGATGTCATATGAATTAACTCATGAACCATCATCTGGTGCAGTCAACAGGAGACATCCTTCATTGACTCATGTCGAGTCAGATAAAGACCTGGACTACTCAACATCCAAACGATTAATGTCTTATGAAGTATACCCTGAACCTTCATCTGATTCATTCAACTGAGGACATTCCCCATGGCTCATATCAAGTCTAGTTCATAAACATGGACTGCATTTTAACCAGAATGAACACTAAAAATTGCACAGCTCTTCTGTTCTAACGTATGAACCATTCCCAAATGACGAAGGTCAGTGCTTAGAACTATACATTCTTGACAGGTACTCTTACATCTTGTTTCATACGAGATGCACTGAAATACTCTCCAAGTCAATGGCTTCTTGACTTAGAGAGTAGGGGACAAACTGTAGGGGCCAAATTTGGGCCAAGGGCATTTTTGATATTTCGCTTCAGGCCCTACACCAGAGGCAGCCCAATCCCTCCAAACAGTACCCAGAATAGACTTGGGCCAAGGACCCAATTACCTTCTCAGGCCCACGCACAAAGAGAGGCCCACCTAGCAAACCTTTGACTGATCAGTTACCCGAATCCAAAACGCCTAAAATCAAAGCTTGTAACTCCCCCACGTAGTTAACCATTTCAGACACCCAACTGACAAGCAATTAATGGAGGAATTAAGGCTGACCACGAAAGATTCTATAAAAGGGAGAGATGATTCACTTTTAAATGCAGGTAGTTCTGAGCTCTCATACTTGAGCTCTCTAAGCTTCTTACTCTCTAAACACCGGCCACCGCCCTCACGGTAGTCAACAAAAGTCAAGGTAACATCAAGCCTTGCTCTTTCATTATTTACAGCTCGTCTTCACTACTGACTTAAGCGTCGAAGTGCCTACGGCACCCACCACACCGGTGGACAGTACTCCCCACTTATTATACCTTTATTTTGCATGATCGCTAGTGCCCCCATACTATAAATTCTCAATTGTGGACCTCGGGCGAAAACCAGCATCCACATATATAATAATAATTATATTAATATTTATTTATATATTTAAATGTTCAATATTTGAATAATTAATTGATAAATTTTTTCATAATTATTATGAAAAATGTTTAATTATTATTGGTGACACATGGCATGATTTAATTAAACTTTAGGTGTGCAAATATGATTGTTAACTTAAAGTTTGATTTATTTAATTGGATTAAAAGTGGCAAATGATAATAATACCCATAGAGTCGATCATCCTCTTTTTTATTTTGAAAAATTTTTCTTTTGCTTCCAAAGGAAGCATATGGCCGATAAACAACATCACCAAAACCCCTAAAATCATATTTGATGATTCATGAAGAAAACAAAGGAAAATTCAAGAAAAAGCTTAGGAAATCAAGAGATTAAAGGTAATCTTCTACAACCCTAAGCTTGGAAATTAGTTTCTTGTTTTCTTGAATTGTTAGAATAGTTCTAGGGTTCATTTTTTTGTTAAAATTGGGGCTTTTGGTGATGGATGATGGATTTGGAAGTGATGATGCATGTGTGAAGTGTTTTGGGTGCTATTATTGTAATATGTATCCAATTTGTTCATTTGATGATATATTTCCATTCTAGAGTGTTATGACCACTCTTGTAATGCCTAAAATGTTTCTTGGGTGGTTCATGAGTGGTGACTTTGATTGGTGTTGTGATTAATTTGATTAATCTTGAAAAAGTTGGATTAAAGCATGAAAAATTGATAATTATTGCTTCTGGATCAGATCTGGAAATAATGTTCATATGGTGATGAAAAGAATGTCTTATGAATGTATTGGATGTGTTTTGGGTGTTGGAAAAATTACCGAAAATTGTTTCAGAGTTGAAATCAGCGAAAACGGTAAAAACTGCGTTACCAGGTGACTTTTGAGCCAACCGGGTGACGGCTGTCCCAACAGCGAATTTGTCACTGTTCGGGCATCCCATGAACCGTCACTATTGGGGCTGACATGGGCAGTCCCATAAGTTTCGGTGGTCGGTTCGGTCAAAAACGTATTTTATGCCATTTTGCGAAAAAAAAATTTCGTATAAGTTTCGCGACGTTTCTTTTATATTTATGTCGTTATTTGATATCGAATAAATATGTTTAGGTGAAATATGAATGAATTATTCATATTGGATATTGAATAATTCATTCGATAATTTAAAAAAATTTAAAATTACGATTTCGCCTGAACAGCGCTTCCGCCGCGCCCTTCACCCAAAAACCCCAACTGTTACCTCCTCATACTGAAAAGTAAAAATAAAGACTGAAAAGTAAAGTAAAGAAAGAACGAACTATTGCGTAAAATAAAAAATTAAATACAGAAAGCTGTAAATAAACAAACAAGATACAATCTTTTTAGTATTCTTAAGAAAATCCCTAGAAGAAGGTATGAATTGGAATTCTGATTTCGGCCTCAATTTATAGGTAAATTTTGGACCTACGCATCGTGACGCGTGAAATATTACGCGTCGCGACGCGCTGTTGATTTGTGACGCGTGGCAGGCGCTTCCTGAGATACTGACACGTGGCTGTTAGTAGAATTATTGGCTCGGTGTCGCGACGCGTGAGGTTGTGAGCGTCGCGACGTTGACGTCAGTAATGATGTGTATTGTCGGCAGCATGGGATGATGATACGTGTCTGGCGTAAAATAGCAAGATTGTTGTGATGTTGACACGTGGCCGGCGTATTTTAGCGAGTGCGTATGATAGTAAGTTTCTTTGATTTTGACACGTGTCTGGTGTACGTTAGCGGTCGTGACGCAGAGGTGTACGAGTCGCGACACAAAAATGACGATTTTGCCCTTTTGTCTGTTTTTCGCTATTTTGGCCCTGATTTGATTCCAGTGAGTCCTAAAACTTTATTTATCTACAAAATACACAAAACACATCAAAATATTCACAAAACTCAAGAAACTATACAAAATATTAAGTAAAATGGACGGTAAATATTGATATATTTACCGCTTATCAGTCACTTAAGCAAGCTTCTAGTGGCCTCTGATTTTGAATCGTAAGCTGTCCAATTTGGGTCTCCAATGCTATTATGGTTGCATCTTGACTCTGGAATAAGGCATCGTACTTGGCTTCTTGCCTCTTGAGTATGTCTGCTAGAAATTCCTTCAATTATGTCTTTTGCTTGTCCCCTTAATTGGTCTGCCACCTAGGGTTGTAGCTATCTGAGTATAGATTGTGGCATTATCTGTTGTAGTTGTTAATATACTTAATAGACTTATCATGTGGAGCATAGGGCTCTGCATTATGTACTCTCATATATCCTGCACTTACAGCTCCAGCATTGCTCACAGTGTGCTTACTGAGGATCTCTAGACATTTGCATATATGACCTAGATTTGCATTCACAGTTGTGTTTAATTCCAACCCATGGGTTGCTACCGCTTGCTGCTGAATACTCCTTTCAGTAGGTCATTGGGAGTTGTTATTCACCATCTTTTCTAGTAAATCCCATCTGAGGTTCTCATATTTGCCCATTAGTGTACCTTCCGTCGCTGTGTCTACTATAGTCTTCATCATTCCATTAAGCCCATTATATAAGATCTGGACTTGTATCCATTTTGTAATATTGTAATATGGACACTTGCGCAGCAGGTCTTTATATCTCTCTCATGCCTTTTATACAGACTTTGAGTCATACTACGTGAATGATGTGATGTCATTACGCAGCTTTGCTATTCTTGCGGGCGAGAAGTACTTTGCAAGAAATTTTATGGCTAAGTCTATCCTTGTAGTGATCGACCCTGCTGGTAGTGACTGGAGTCATCCCCTAGCTCTGTCTTTCAATGAATATGGGAAAGCTCACAGTAAAACCGCTTCCGCCCTTCTATTGAAGTTGAAAGTGCTGCATATCTCCAGAAGATTACGCACGTGTGCGTTTAGATCTTCATTCGGGCTACTCCCAAATTGCATTGATTTGTGTATCATTTGAATACATGTCTCGATGTCGCACGCGTTGGCCTGAAGGGATGGTATGACGATACAAGATATAAGTCCATCAATGATCAGTATTGTCCTATCCCAATTTAAGATAGGCGCTGCTACCGCCCGTTGTTCAGGTTGATTACCGTTCATGATGCATGAAATCAAAACAAAAAGAAAAAGAAAAAAATGAAGGGTGTTTAGGTAAGTAAGTAAATTTGTCCCAATTTTAATAAAGAAAACTAAATTAAGTCCTCGACAACGGCGCCGAAAACTTGATCACGATATTATATATCTAGCACACAAACACACGTATCGCTAAAGTAATATAGTGACTATTAGCGGATATCGAACCCACAGGGACTTAATATTTTTCCTATTAATATCAAGATTAATCTACTCAACTTAAACTAAACTATTAAGAAAGAAAGTTGATTTAGCGAAATTTAATTGAAATTAAACAAAGAACAAATAATAAACGTTGGAAAATCTTATAGATAAAAGAACCTATGGTTGTAATTTCATTAAGCATGCACGCAATGAGTTCACACAATTTTCATTCAATTAGGTTATAATTATTAATTATTAACCTATAACACTAAATTATTCACAAGCCTCTTTCGATGGTCACGTGAATATATTCAGAATAAATCAGTTAACTATATGTCTAGGTTAATTAAATTAAACTGAATTCATTAAGACCATGTCTAATATTGGCTACGCATACCCTTTAGGTATATATTTATCCTGCAAGGAAATCTATTCAACGAATAAATCACAAGCTATTATTCTCACGGCAAACCCAAATTTCCTCAGTCGAGTTCCTAAGAATTTACCAAGACTATTATATTGTTGGCTAAACAAATAAAATAGGTATCAAATCACAGAGAATAATAAATAATAAATAACAAACCCAAAAGAATAAAAATATGTAATTATATTAATTAAACATGTTTGGGATCAACATACATTTAATGATTTAACTACTCATAATATTCAATAAAAACATGCTAATCATTAATATAAGGCAAAGAACGCTTAAATAATAAAGCTAGAGAGAAAAGGGAATGAATAAATTCTCGTTTGAAGTCTTCGTCTTCAAACTCCAACTCCGGTTAACGCACATATTCTCACTTTTTTTATGTGTTTTCTATGCTCTGAAGGCTCCAAAATATGTTATGAGACTTGATAATAGGTTTTGGGACAAACTTATGCTTAAATAGGAGGTCCTATAGGTATTTTCTGATAAAAAATTGAATCTGAGACGAATCTAGGTGTAGAACACAGAAATCGGCGACGCTGTTCCAGGCTTGCGGCCCGGTCGGGAGTACAGAGTAGCCCGATGGGGACTAAACCGGAGAAATAAAATGGAGTCGCCACCCAGTGTGAACTGGGAAAATGATTTAAGGCCGCACTCACCCCTCGCAATGGAAGACCTCAAACCGTTGGGTTCGGAATGGTCTCTTACTTATGCCACTTGTAATGAACGGATTTATGTGATAATATAACCGAGTCTACGCAACATACATACGCAAGAATAACCTTCATCTAAGTTTGCATACAACCTATATCTAAGTTTGCATAAAACCTATATCTAAGTTTGTATATAACATATATCTAAGTTTGCATGCATAAAAGTAAGTCGAAATAATGGCAAGCACACAATCTCATGAACGCATTAAATTGATAAACATGACAATATCAATGAATAATAATCTAAACATAAACATAAAAGATATATAATTAAGTTCCTAATGCGAAAGAAATAACTAAATCATACTTGGAGATAATATGATAAACAACTAAATCATGCATAAAAATAACATATTAAACAACTAAACAATAGATAAACACAAGATTGGATGAAACGAAATATGTGTGTCTCTCAAGCGGTACGTGGAATTGTATCCCGAGTTCAGACTGCAGTACCATTCATTCGGATTCGGCTACGAAATTTATGTCCGGGTTTCCATCCGATATACCACGAGAGATAGTACAAAATCAGTCATCCCATGGCCACAACATACATAAATCAACAATACGCATGCGAAGAATTACTAATAAATAATAAAAGGAATGAACGAGAATAAATAAAAGGGTGCCCTCATGTCTAACCTCTTAAGTCGCCTCTTGGAAGTACGTTACGCGGTTGTCGGAAAGGTCAATGCTCCGCAACTCCTCCGGTTTACTGGTTTTCTGTTTTCCTTCATCGCCTCGCTGTTTCGGGTCGCCGTTTCCTCTGTTTTTGCTGCTATTTTCTGGTCGTTATTTTTGGTTAATGTTTTGCGATTTTAGATGTAATTTTTGGTGGACTGGTTTGCGGTTTTGGGTGCAGTTTTTGGTGGACTTATTTGCGGTAAAGGGTGCAGTTTGCGGGTTTATGGTGCGGTATTTGGAGGCAGTTTATGAGCAGTTTATGCGGTGAATATGGAGGCAGTTTAGGGTTATTTGAGGCTGTTTGTTGGTCGTTTTTGATGGCTTTTACGTGTTGTCACTGGCTAGAAGATAGGAGTGAAGAAGTTGAGATGAGTGTGCGTGGAGTGCAGGGCCTGTGTGTTAGTGGCGTGGCAATGTCTTTTAGGGTGTGTTGTTTTTTAATTCACGTGTGGAGAGTTGCGGGGTATGTGGCAGTTCTTGTGATGAGCTATGTAAGTGTGAAAGGTGCAAATGGGACTGCTCACCTCGATTCTTGTTACTGCTGAGAGATGTGGTTGCCGTAAGTGGTGAAGGGTGAGGATTAAGGTTTATTTTTTTGTGATTGTTTGTTGAAGTGCCGTGAGAAGTGCTAGGTGTTTGTGTCGTGAGGATGCTAGCTAGGGGTCTAAAGGCTTGGTTTGGGTGTCTTTTTACAGGAGAGGGTTGAAGTTGTCCTTGTACGGGTAGGGAAAGTATCATGCAATTATGGGGGATATCTCCTAATTAGTGTACTACAAGGAAAAGATCTATTAAATTAGGAAGATGATTTGTGAGATTTGATTTGATTTGATTTAGTTTAGGCATATGATTTAATTTAATTATGAAGGTGATTTATGAGATTTGATTTGATTTTATTTAATTTAGGAATGAGATTTGATTGGATTTTAACATGTGTTTAATGTGTTTGAATATTTTGGATGTGATTTAATGGGCTTGGAGGCTTATGGGCGTGTAGGATGGCTAGTTGGTGGGCTTGGGCGTGTGGTTGGTGGTGTGTGGGCTTGGGTGTGTGGTTTAGTGTAGGTTGCGAGGGTTTTAGGCCAAGGATGAATTTTAAAACAGAGATCCAACGAGCGAACCCGAAGCTAAGCAAACGAATTAAATCCAACAAGGTATTGATCTTTCCCTCCCGACGTCCGTTTCCCGCGACTTCCGCAACTCAAAGGGTAGTATCTCCATACGAGACTCATCATTGGGACTTATATGCAAAAATGAAATGCCTATAGTCGCCCCCACTTTGATGGGACTTGTGCAGTGTGTGACAATGACAATCCTATCAAATTTATGCATGCATTTTTACTTACCTGGCTCGCCAGCTGTTGCCAAACTTACCGGTTGCTCTAAGATGATTTAAACTGAGTTGATCTGGTGGTGAGGTGCTTCGACCCATGGGCTTTGTTGAATGTGGCTTTGTTCCCTGGGCTTTGTTCCCGAACTGTGTAGAGAGTGGGCTTTGTTCCCAAGGTGTACCGAATGTGGGCTTTATTCCCGAGTTGTACTGAATGTGGGTTTTGTTCCTGAACTGTGAAGAGAGTGGGTTTTGTTCCCGAACTGTGTTAAAAGTGAGCTTTGTTCCCAAATTGAGGTGAGAGTGGGCTTTGTTCCTGAATTTGTGTAGAGAGTGGGCTTTATTCCCTAATTGTTGATTGTGCGGGCTTTGTTCCCGAACTGAATTGATTCTGGGCTTTATTCCCGAACTTGTGTTGATTGTGGGCTTTATTCCCGAACTGTTGATTATGGGCTTTATTCCCTGGGATTTGTTCCCGAACTTGTGTTGATTGTGGGCTTTGTTCCCGAACTGTTGATTGTGGGCTTTATTCCCTATGTTTTGTTCCCGAACTTTTATTGATTGTGGGCTTTATTCCCGAACTGTTGATCATGGGCTTTATTCCTTGGGCTTTGTTCCCGAACTGTTGATTGTGGGCTTTATTCCCGAACTGAATTGTGGGCTTTATTCCCTGGGCTTTGTTCCCGAACTTGTGTTGACTGTGGACTTTATTCCCAAGTTGTACTTAATCTGGGCTTTATTCCATGGGCTTTGTTCCCAAACTGTATCGATTATGGGCTTTATTCCCGAACTGTGTAGTGAGTAGGCTTTGTTCCCGAACTGAATTGATTGTGGGCTTTATTCTCTGGGACTTGTTCCCGAACTGTTTGTCTTTGCCATTTTTCTTCAAACCCTGCGAATAAAAACAAGACAAAAATTGCGTACATATGACGTGTATGCATGTATGCATGGAAGTATTTCCTATTCCGATGGGTTAGGCTTTGCTGGTGCTTTTTAGCGCCCTTTGCCTATAAATGTCTTTGGTCGCCCCCTGGGCCTGCTTATAGTTTCTTTCTGTCAATTCTCTGCTGGTTATTACTCAGTTTCCTTTGGTCCCCTGACTCAATATCTCATCATGTCCTTGATTTGCGAGGTGGTAGACTGGTCGTCCCTAGTCTTGGTTTCGCTTTCTGCTCTCTGCTGTTCGCACTAGGTCAAAGTAGATCATGTGACGTTCCCTAACCAACATACTATACTGCCTATTAGGAAATAGTCCCAATAGTTATACATATTATTCTCCTCAAAGGATGCCCAGCGTCGAAACCAAAGAACCTTCAAAGTACTCGATGCAACTCAAATCCGAGCGTTTGAATAAATGATCTGAACCAGACTCAAAGTGTGTGTGTGCCCAGGTTCTTTTACAGCTTGATCCTTAGGTAAGCCAACTCAATGATTTTGTTTCAAAGAATGGGATCGATAGGTCAAACCAACCTAGATGTCTTGATTATGCTCTGCAAACACTTCTCCATACTCAATATGATATGGTTTTTTTTTCTTTTCTTTCCTCTTTTTTTTTTCAGCACACCTACCCTTTAAGGTAGCATTTCTCCTCATAGTGGTCCTAATACTCGCCCATGGATAGCTTCACGCTTATCGGTTATAGGTGGTTTATATTTTCTTCTTGAGAGACTTTTCTTTGGTTTCTAACCATACCACATATCGTAACACAAGTAAGTCAGGATGGACATCTAAGCGAACGGTCATTCATCGATCTGCACTCTCTTCAACCAGTCACATTGCCGACTACTCAGGCTTTCACTGCTAAGATCCTATAATTAAGTGCTTGCGAGTCTAACCTAGATCAACTACTCAAAATATCGGATGAGAGTACCTATCGCACTTATCATTTCTAAGATTTCACCCTGAAGCAAACAATTTCATCATCGGACCCATGTTTAACTATTGAGGAAAAACTCGAACAAGTAGGCAAAATCAATGTCTTTATTATTAAAAATGTAGGATTGTATCAAATAAACCAGGGAAAACATCTTCATAGTCTACAACAATGTCTTCTTCCTCAGCCTATGGTTCTTCACTGCTGCCATCCCTTATCCCCATGCAAGAAGCTTGGTGGTTGAGAGTTTGGAGGACAAAGCTTCGGGTAGGCCGGAGTTGATCATGTAGGTGGGTGGTGGAACAGAATGACAGTTGGGTAGACGATTTTTGTGTGTGTTGGGTTGTTCTTTCTGGATCAGGTATTTTATGGGCGTCAATGAGGTTTTGGATCTCATGCCTAAGGCGGGCGCAGTTGTCGGTGTCATGTCATTTTTCCTGATGGAAGTAACAGTACAAGTTTAGGTTGAGGTGAGGTGGCACGGGGTTTGGAAATGGTCTAGGTTCTAAGGGTTTTAGGAGCCTTTGCATCTTCATCTTTTCAAACACCTTTGACAAAGGTCTACCAAGATTGGAGAATCGCCTGTTTCTGACGGCAGCGATCTCAGCAGTAGCAGGCTTGGTCTCAGAAGGCCCCCCAAAAGTCCTTATATTCTGGCCATAGAACTTTCTGTTCTCAACTTCTTCCTTTTCAATATCCATAACAGTCTCCCTCAACTGTCAAAAATCACCAATCATAGAGGTCATCCTCCTCAGCTTGCCGTAAATAGAGGGCTTAGTACCCTTGATGATCATCTTGATCTGATCCTTCTCCGAGGGCCGAGTCTGCATCTTCAAAAGCTGGCTCCTCCAGCGATCTACATAATCCTTGAAGCTCTCATCCGGCTTCTGTTTGGTATTTTCCAAGTCGCGAAGCGACAAGTCGATCTCCAAATCTGTGACATACTGTTTCAGAAAGGCTTCTGCCAATGCCCTCCAATCATCATTGACCTTCCTCTCAAGGTCGTGATACCATACCACGGGTGCCCCATCAAGCGACATCCCGAACATCTTCAGAACCTGACACTTCGACAGACCCACTGAACTCATCACAGAAACATATTATCGGAGATGGACCCTCGGATCCCCGTTCCCATTGAACTTGGCTATGTCAGGCATCTTGAATTGAGCCGGTAGCTTCTCCTCAAAAGTCATCACCTCATAATCTAGCAAATCCTCATGTTTACCCTTCAGCTTGCAGGTAACTGACTCTACCTGATCCCTGAGTTTCTGCAACTCTACCTAGGACCCAGCTATCCTTCCCACGATATACTCAGCCATGTCATCATCAAAAACAAGGATATCATCACTCAACCTGTTCGGAGGCTCTTCACGCCTCACATTCTCAGAGCCTCCCCCAGCGCGGGGCACAACCATATTAGCCATAGAGGTGGTCAAAGCTTGCAACTGCTCGGTAACCTTGGTGAGACTAGTTTCCAACTGATCCATGCGAGAACCCTTGTTATCTGACTCACTCATGTTCGCTAACGGTCTTTTGACAAGTCTTTCTTCTTCTCTAACCCAACGGAAATCTATGGTGTCTTTTAAAACTGCATGTTAGCATGTATGTGTGCAATGCATGGAATATACAAGTCGGCCCATTATCATTTTAAAGCATTCAATCATATTATTGCGAGGTGCAAACTTGTCCCAGTTGAAAAAGGCCCAACAGGTTTACACTTTTACGATAACATGGCTAAACAACTTCAAATGATAAGGGGTCTAAACATAAAGTGGCCCATCGGCATTTTAGAAGATTTTGGCCCAATTGTCATAAGAGGCGAGCTCGTCCCAGTTTAAATGGCCCAACAAGTTCACAACTCATGACGAAAGGTCCAACTGAATCCATATGACGATAGTCCTAAACATAGGCATAAATGGATAGTCTCTATTGGTCATACAACTACAATTCATATGCGGGTTTATAGGGATATAGACAAAGGCTTTCGTCGGCGAATGATTGCCCACAACTAGGTCTCCCCACTCAAGGGTCCGAGCGACCAAGTGAGCGCACCTTTTTTATACGCTAAGGTACGTGCCAACGAGTGATGATAGATGAATGACTGTCAAATGAGTTTCTTATTGAAGATTCCTCAGAGAGAGAGTGGAGCGGACTCTCTTAAATAGCCAAGCCTCTTAGGCACTTATCGCCTTGGTGATAGGAATAAACAATAGGGCCTCCAAATTAGTCCATCACGGTAAGCTTCGAGTAAATGATTATCGAAGTGCCTTCACAGCTTTTCCTTTCAGCCATAGAAATGTAGTGAATGAAGGAAGACACCAAACCATTACCTAGCTCTAATAATGCCTTTGATTGAACCCTTCAACTCACTGTAGACACGGTTAACTAAAGCACAAATCACAAACATTACAAGACATTATTTCGGGGCCGATTCTCTATCCCCAGTGGAGTCGTCAGACTGTAGGACACAGAAATCGGTGACGCTATTCCAAGCTCGCGGCCCGGTCGGGAGTACGGAGTAACCCGCGGGGGACTAAACCAGAGAAATAAAATGGAGTCGCCACCCAGTGTGAACTGGGAAAATGATTTAAGGCCGCACTCACCCCTCACAATGGAAGACCTCAAACCGTTGGGTTCGGAATGGTCCCTTACTTATGCCACTTGTAATGAACAGATTTATGTGATAATATAACCGAGTCTACGCAACATACATATGCAAGAATAACCTACATCTAAGTTCGCATACAACCTATATCTAAGTTTGCATACAACCTATATCTAAGTTTGCATATAACCTATATCTAAGTTTGCATGCATAAAAGTAAGTGGAAATAATGGCAAGCACACAATCTCATGAACGCATTAAATTGATAAACATGACAATATCAATGAATAATAATCTAAACATAAACATAGAAGATATAATTAAGTTCCTAATGCGAAGAAATAACTAAATCATACTTGGAGATAATATGCTAAACAACTAAATCATGCATAAAAATAACATACTAAACAACTAAACAATAGATAAACACAAGATTGGATGAAACGAAATATGTGCGTCTCTCAAGCGGTACGTGGAATTGTATCCCGAGTTCAGACTGCACTACCGTCCATTCGGATTCGGCTACGAAATTTACGTCCGGGTTTCCATCCGATATACCACGAGAGATAGCACAAAATCATTCATCACATGGCCACAACATACATAAATCAACAATACGCATGCGAAGAATTACTAATAAATAATAAAATGAATGAACGAGAATAAATAAAATGGTGCCCTCAGGTCTAACCTCTTAAGTGGCCTCTTGGAAGTACTTTACGCGGTTGTTGGAAGTATGTTACGCGGTTGTCGGAAGGGTCAATGCTCCGCAACTCCTCCGGTTTACTGGTTTTTTATTTTCCTTCATCGCCTCACTGTTTCGGGCCGCCGTTTCCTCTATTTTTGCTGTTGTTTTCTGGTCGTTATTTTTTGTTACTGTTTTTCGGTTTTGGATGCAATTTTTGGTGGACTGGTTTGCGGTTTTGGGTGCAGTTTTTGGTGGACTGGTTTGCGGTAAAGGGTGCAATTTGCGCGGGCAGTTTGCGGGTTTTTGGTGCGGTACTTGGAGGCAGTTTAGGAGCAGTTTGTGCGGTGAATATGGAGGCAGTTTAGGGTTATTTAAGGCTGTTTGTTGGTCGGTTTTGATGGCTTTTACGTGTGGCCACTGGCTGAGAAGAGAGGCGTGAAAAAGTTGAGATGAGTGTGCGTGGAGTGCAGGGCATGTGTGTTAGTGGCGTGGCAATGTCTTTTAGGGTGTGTTGCTTGTTAATTCACGTGTGGAGAGTTGCGGGGTATGTGGCAGTTCTTGTGATGAGTTGTGTAAGTGTGAAAGGTGCAAAGGGGACTGCTCACCTCGATTTTTATTACTGCTGAGAGAAGTGGCTGCCGTAAGTGGTGAAGGGTGAGGATTAGGGTTTATTTTTTTGTGATTGTTGTTGAAGTGTCGTGAGAAGTGCTAGGTGTTTGTGTCGTGAGGATGCTAGCTAGGGGTCTAAGGGCTTGGTTTGGGTGTCTTTTTATAAGAGATGGTTGATGTTGTCCTTGTACGGGTAGGGAAAGTATCATGCAATTATGGGGGATATCTCCTAATTATTGTACTAAAAGGAAAAGATCTATTAAATTAGGAAGATGATTTGTGATATTTGATTTGATTTTATTTAGTTTAGGCATGTGATTTAATTTAATTAGGAATGTGATTTATGAGATTTGATTTGATTTTATTTAATTTAGGAATGAGATTGATTGGATTTTAACATGTGTTTAATGTGTTTGAATATTTTGGATGTGATTTAATGGGCTTGGAGGCTTATGGGCGTGTAGGATGGCTAGTTGGTGGGCTTGGGCGTGTGGTTGGTGATGTGTGGGCTTGGGTGTGTGGTTTAGTGTAGGTTGCGAGGGTTTTAGGCCAAGGATGAATTTTAAAACAGAGATCCAACGAGCGAACCCGAAGCTAAGCAAACAAATTAAATCCAACAAGGTATTGATCTTTCCCTTCCGACACATGTTTCCCGCGATTTCCGCAACTCAAAGGGTAGTATCTCCATACGAGACTCATCATCGGGACTTATATGCAAAAAATGCAATGCCTACACTAGGCTGACTTCCCTGTTTCGCGAAGCACGTGATCACGTCGCAACGTTCTTGCAACAGGCTTCGACGTGTCGCGACGCGCCCAATTTCAAACACTATGTTTACTTTTTGTTCATCAGCGCGTCGCGACGCGATTTGGGCGTCGGGACGTGCGTTTTAACTCCGAATTTTCCCTGATTTGCTTCGTATCTTTCCGTTTTTATCTTTAGTTAATTTCATTGAGTCGTGATATTATTTTGACCTGGAAAAACGTACCCAAAACACATCAAAATGCTCATAAACCCCGAGATCACCGATAAAACATCAAACAAAGGGGTGAGAAATATGTGTATTTTAACCGCTCATCAATATTCTTTAAATTATCCTTCATAAACTATCCAAAAATTGCTCCCTTCCAACCCTTGGCTCCCGAGATAAGTAAACTCTTTCCAAGAAGAATCCAAGCTCTCCAACAACAAAGCCTCCTCCATAATGTAACACTAACACACAAACAGTATTAGCTAATGCTCTCTCAAAGCTGTGTCCCGTCACTATAATATTTTCTTCCTTATCTTTCTAACATTTCTTTCAACATTTGATTGACCATGTAACTCAAGTTTTCAACTTCCTTTGGCCAACCTAGAGTTTCTTGTAACCCTGGAACTCCCATGAACCATTAATGTTTCTTGATCTAATCTAATGCGCTAACATTCAGACTACTATTTCAGTCTTTGTGTGGTGGGTTAGTTTTAAGAGAGAATTTGGGCTACTTTAGGCCAGTAAAATCTACCCAGATCCTAGGCCCAAAATGGGTCCAATATTGTAAGTGAATCCAACAAATCATTATAAGTAAATCTGTGACAACTTTTAAGACTGCTACCTGCATCAAGTAAATTCTTCATCATGATCAAACGACGATTGTAGTCAATCTTAATCATGATTATTTTCTGTTTTGGATTACATCAAAGTTTTCCAATAGACCCTCGGCTACATTAAGCTTGAATTTGATCTTGTGACATTCCACACTGTTAAGAAAGATATTGTGTTTTGCTTATAAAGAAGATGCATTTTTGGTGAAAAAAAACCAAAAAGGTTAGCTTAAATATAAAGCCATGAGCTATTTTTTTTTTTATTCACTTTTCCACTAGATAGCTAAAAAAAAGTGATGAACAAATCGTTCACGAAAATATAAAAGACAAAAAATGAATGGACCACCGACACCGATCTCATTCACAATGGAAGTCAATAAAAGAAAACGATGGCATGTTGAAGCTGACCATGTGCAAAATGATCGTTTTATATTCAATTTTTACACGATGTATATCTCAAAGTTTCCTTCACCTTATCTAATGGATATGAAATATTAAATTTTTGGTCTCACTAGTGATTCTAGAAGCAAAAAAGGGACAAATATTTTCATGATTGTTTTGTGATGAAATGCATCTCATCTATCAAAAAGGACAAAGTGAGGAAGAATATTGAGCCAATAGATTAGATTGTGTTCTTCTTCAAGAAGCTAGGCTAGGGTACCACCCAATACCCAATCCCAAACAACCACCAAACTTTTTTCTTGATGTTTATTTCATGGATATTGTATTCAGTAGTTTGGTCCATATCTGATCATTTTCTTTGTTTTTTCCATAAGAAACTTCAGATTTTTTTTCCCACATGTAATACACAAGATTATACAATGGATACATTAAATGGAACATTAACAATAATGAGCATTATTTTTTAATTCTTTACACATATAACCTGACATGTTGTATTTTATTATTATGGTCCATTTGTCTCACATTAATTAAGTATGGAATCGACTAGTGTTTTATAAGCCTATCGGCTCTCTCTCCTTACAGGTTAGTTTTTATGCATGAGTTTCATCCATGTGTTTGTAACAAGTGGTATCACAGCCAACATTATACTTCCCAGTTATAATCATACGGCGCAAGAGATTGATGTCGGTATTGTAGTGCAAAAAGCTAGGCTACATGGATGCCAGTGAACTTTATGGTCGATTTGTGGACTTTATAAAATTTAACTCTAATATCATAGTATATATAGCTACTATGTCCGAAAGGGTGTCAGAACAAACAAACACTATAATGATGCATTTTGGTGTCCGACTATTTGGGCATCCCATTCGAGCAAAACAAACATTTTTTATATCACAGTTGACAAACATTTATCTATCATCCTTAGCAACATGGTTTAAGAATTCGATTGTGATAAAGTAGTCGCCAACGTTCTAAATAATTCTCCAATCAGTAATGAAGTTTTTTAAAAAAAAAAAAATTGGTAATTATTTCTTGTATTTTCCAAACTCACGAATCCTCGAGCATAAAGAGAATGAGAATAAAGGTCAAATCGGGAATGATAATTAAAATACTTTTAATATGATTTTAAACATTTTCAAATAGAGTATTCTAAGATTTTTGTGGATATTTAAAGCATGTTGAAAGAAATACAGTGAATTTATGGGGAGTAAAGACAGTGCCCTATATTCACAGGACAAGAGGGCTCCCCTTACCCTCAATATTCGGATGTTGGGACCTTTAATTGTAGCAAGTCTCACATGGGTTTTCTGATAATTTTTTGACCATATGCCTTATCTGTTTCATATATATTTTCTTTTGTGGTAAAATATTACATGCTTTGTATGTGCATCGCTTTACGTATTTGATTGAATTGGATAGGGATTCTATTCTATTCAGCATTGGGAAGCAACCAGCTTTTTTTTTCTTTTTTTTTTTACAATAGATTATACGCAGCATTGCTTTTGGTTTCTTAAATGCTTTCAATTCTGAATTTTGTATTGAAATCTTTATATTTGCTGTATTTTCTCCACCAATCTAAAATTATCGAATTCTCTCTTTGACGTGCCGGTCAAATTTCTCACCCCAACAGGTCTGATTTTGTGATAAATGGTGTAAAATTTAGTTGTCAGATCCCGGATTAAAATATATGGGGTGTATTTCTTGTAAAAACTTAGGACAACCGGAGGTTGTACCTATTTCATTTAAGCTCGAATCTAGTGATTTATGTGCGGAATTTTAAAAAAAAAAAAAGGGCTTAGGATTTGGTTGTCAGATCATAGGTTAAAATCTATGAAGTATATTTCTTGTAAAAACTTGGGACAATCCCAAATTTTATTTACTCTACTTAAGCCCGAATCGTGTGATTTGCTGGCGGAATTCCAAAAAAAAAAAAAAGAGGGTCAAATTTCTTACACGAATTACCATTTTGATGTGATTTACTAGTATTACTAATACAAGCTTTTCTCTTTGTTCACTAAGCCGGCCTGCCCATTTACATACCACCAACCATTAACTGATTAATTAACGTAAGAAACATTAAATACAGTACTACATGTCGGTTACGAATTATGATCCTACGAAGTCCACCTCTAAATAAGTCTAGTCGAATAATTTCTTTCATATCACCATAAATTGAATAATTTTCACATACTTTGAGAAACTCACATTTAGATAAAATTATATGGTTTATTTACACATAATTTCCCTGAATCAACTTAAGGAATATTATTTAACTAGCGTTTTTTAATTATATTGTTAAGAGATTTCAAAAAGTTTTAATTTTGAAAAAATATTTTTAATAAAATTTTGAGTACTCCCAAACAGCTCTTAATCCTAATTAAAATTAGTTGACTATTAGTTTGAATATGACAAAATAATAAAAATAGTGTAATTTTCAAATAAGGTTCCTTTTGCTTAATCTGATATTCTCAAGTGTTTGCAAGGTAATTTGGAAGGCATTAATCTGCACTCATCAAAATTTCAAACGTTAAAATTTGTGCAGAAAATGCATGATACTTAACAATCTGCATGCACCTCTTCCACTTACAAAATAGACCTCTAAATAGAGTTTAAATCTTCTGTCTCATCAATTATATCTCACTTCGTGCTCCACTAATCAAATTTGGACAACTAATATCTCATATTAAATGAGAGAATAATTTGATTGGTGGAGTGTTAAAGTCAGAGTTCTCTCATTTAATGAGAAATATTAGTTATCCAAATTTAATTGGTAGAGCACGAAATGGAACACAATTGATGAAATAAAAGATTTGAACTCCTATAAATTGCCCTAGAAAATGTTTCTCTCCTCTCATCAGATGCTACAACTTAAAAAACATTTAATAAAATTAATAGTCTTTTAATTTCTTGGGGGAATCGAGAACATTGTAGGAATCATCTATGACAAGAACATCTCAATTAATGCAGCTGCGTTCCAACATTGCCATTTGAACTTCACGTGAAACTCTTCAAATAAATGATGCATGTATATGCCCTTTAATTACTTTGTTAAAGTAGAACATGATTGACTCCTCCACTAAAAGTATATTTCTATTTTAACATAAACTTACACGTTCCTTGACTGGGGACCAATTAATGCTCATTAAATTATTTTTTTTTCCAAAAACTCTAATATAACATAATGTCAAATTTTAAAATATATAGCTAAAGTTTAATGAAAATTTTACGGAAATACTAAAAAAAAAAAATCCCAGATTGCATCAGTGGTAAAGGTCTTTGACATGGTTTGCTTTCTCTCAGGTTTAAAGTTCGAATCATACTAGATGCATTTCCTTGAGGTCATGCCCCCTGGTGGAAAATGTCAACGACTTACCCTAATATGTGTTGGGAAACTTCTGATGACGCAGGACACAGGTCTCGGGGATTAGTTGAGGTGCACGTAAGTTGACCCGGACATCCCTGTTAAAAAAAAAATACAAAAATAATATCACTTTTTTTAAAATATATATATATATATATATATAAATTATCTCAAGTTTCATCACTTCCGGTGCCAATTATGCTCTCTCGAATTCGGTTGCGGCTTTGTCTAGATAACAAATTAGGTTTTTTTCTATCTCCGTCAATTATTATTAATTTCTTTAAATCGAATCTTGTTTAAATAGTTTCTTGAATCGTCTTTAATAATTTTAAAAAAAAAATATGAGTGAGCGAGAGGTGTGTTTTGAATGTGTTTGAGAGGTAAGTAGTGAAACACAAATATTAGAGACTTTTGGTGTAAAAAAAAAAAATCATATAATTGGCAATTGGGCACTAAAGTATGAGAAAAGTGGGAGGAGTTATTTTTGATAATTTCCGTAAATTTCCAAGTTTAATCGACCGTTTCACGATAGTTTATATGAATTGGAAAATTAACCATGCATGGAAAATTTGCTTAATAAATGAGAAGTTACGACGTGGAGTGCCACGTCAGAAACGTTGACCGAATAGATTGAGTTTCACGTGTCGAAGGTGTTGACGGACAAAGACGTCATCAAGGTGCCGCATTGGAAAAAAAAACCCATCACCGCGTTTTTGTCAGTCCTTCACGTGGAATTCCCATGCATTTTACCCCAACCCCATCTAACTATTAAAAATGGTAAAAATGTGACATGGAAATCATCATATGCAACAATGGTATAGTCACCTAAAGTTTCATATTATTTCCGTGCAACTCATCTCCGGTGTCCCAACGTTTCACATCTAACTCGACAACTGTAGTGTACTTTCAGAGTCTTTCATTTGTCTTCCTTCTACTCTTCTATGATCGATGTTAATCACTTAATTGTACTCGCACTAACCCGAGAAACAAGTTTTTCCTGGTTGCAGTCGATCATTTATCATCATATTGACCTCAAGAGCATAGAGCTTTCGTGCACCAATGGTCTCAAGTGTACACGCAAGGTTAGCCCAGTAAGTGTGTGAGTTCAAGTATTTATAAGAATTCATGGGTCACTAGGGTCTAGGGTTAGTAATCCAGTAATTTCATGCTCTCAAAATGAATTTGATGGTGTGAGTTCAAGGGTTTTAAGTAACTTATGGAAAGCAAAAGAAGAAGCAGCAGCAGCATCTCTCTCTAGAGATACAAACTTTTGCATTGTCTGTCAACCCCACCAACATTAATTATTATTTGTTGTTTTAAAAAAAATAAATAAGTTTTTGTTTCTTCAAGACCAAAATATGCTACTGGCCAGGTTCTTGATTCATTTCTATATTCGGAATTGCGTGAAGTTTAAAGTTCCCCGGACAACCTGGCCACTAAGTCCTTTTATAAAGACATTATAAGAAATAAAAGGGATTAAGTGATTAAGTACTCATTAACCTTAAAAAGTTGATTAGCTATATATATAGCGATCTTAATAATTATTTCAGAACAATTGAACAGGGATTAATTGATTACAAATTCTAAATATCAAGAGAATGACAGTCATTATTATGCATGATGATTAGAGATTAGTTTAATCTTTTCAGCCCCACAATTAAGCTATCATATCAGTGCTACATAATAATAGCCAGCTAGCTAGCTAATTAAGCATCTCAATAATGCGGACCGTTTTGAACAGGCTGATAATTAGCTTTTCCAATTGGAAGATAATTCCCAGTAGTGAGTGTAGCAGGGAACCCTATCCCAGTAGTAGGCCTATTAGCGGCAGCTCCTTCCAGTGACTGCACTTGTGTCTTCAAGAACTTGACATAGTGAATTGCTTCATCTAACATAGAGGCCGTGTCCATTTTTGTACCTCCAGGGACAAGTCTTTGAAGTATCCTTATTCTCTCACTTATCCTTTCTCTCCTATGCCTTGCTGCAACACTTTGAGGATCCTTTGATATCTTCACATTCCTTCTCTTTGGTGGCCTCACTGATTCTGGGTCTATATTAATTGGCTGCATGGCTGCGATTCTAAAAATCGTCTCTCTCATCGCCGCCACTGAGTTCCACTTCTGTGATGATGGTACTGTATAATTATTATAATAAGGTGGCATATACGATGTTTCTTGAACTGGGTTGGTAATGGTACCATTAAAGGACATATTAGATGGCATGTTTGGGAAAGAAGGTGAATCGATACTATATGGGTTATTGGTATCAATGAAATGTTGTATGGAAGAAATGTTGTTGGTTTCACTTGGAGGAAATTCAGCAACATTGTTGTTGTTGTTATAGGCCCCGTAAAACTCGGGGAACTTATCCATCTGCATCATCATCATCATCATGATCTCCATCTGATCATCTTCTGTTGCAGGTGACTTTAACTGATCAATTTCCATGGCTAAACTGAGAGACAGAGGGATGGGGAAGATAAAAAGAGAGGAGTGTAGACTAGGAGTTTTATCAGAACGTGCAGCGATGGAAAAAAGAAATAGACACAAAGCGAAGAGAAGAAAAAGAATATAATAGTGATATCGGGAACTGGCTAGCTATCAAGACTGTAAGAATGCTTTATATAAACAAGTGGTTTCTAATATTTTATATTTAAGAGTATAAATAAAGGCAATCTTGAACTGAATTTTATCGGGTCATGAATAAATTTTTAAAATAGGATTTCTATCAATAAAGAGTAAAAAAATATACAAGTTTTATATAATAAAAATTTGAAATTTCTTAAAATTCAAATTTTAATTTTGAAAAATTCAAACTTTAATAACCTCACCCGACCATACGTGTCAACTCTCCCCTAATCACCTCTAGTATAAATGCTCTCCCAATTTTTTTACCCTTTTGTTAAAATACATAAATAATATAAAGTTGTTGAGCTTTTGTTTTTTTCTTTTGCTAAGTTTCTTTACATACTCCGAAACAATAATTTACTTTCAAGATGGGATATTGTAATAATGTTCAATTTTCAATTATGGTGATTGGTATAGAAATTGAAAGCATAATGTAGTTATAGCTGCTCATTTTGATCAGGACCTTTGAAATTTTGGACCACCAATCTTTAAGAAGAGAGGTAGACTTGCATATAGTTATATTTAATTAAGCAGTTAAACGATGAGGTTTAACAAGGGCAAGGATATGAATTATGAACTCGATCTTCTGAATTTTTAAAAATTTATTACCATTGTTTATGTTGTATTTTATAGTCAAATTTATTACATAAACTATCTTAATTATCAAAAACTAACGCAGAAAAAATTAATATATTTTTGAGCTTAGAGAAGAAAGATTTGGATTCAGTATAGATAAGATATTTGTGCTCATTTTCTTTTAAGATGGTGATCAATAACCACTCAATAATTATATATAGAATCATTAGCTGAATATTGTTATAAAAATATATATAACACAATATCAACGCAACTCGCAAAGGGAAAGTCTTGGTGAGCAATGGTTCCAGATTTATCTGGTACTGAAATTGGTTCCGGAATCGGAACCGATTAAATTAGGATGGATTGCAATTCCTAATAATTAGGAATCGATTTTTTTCGGGTAGGTTCAAGTTCTTCATTATTTAGAATCGGAATTGAATCATAGAACCGAATTTTTAGAAGCAAAAATAAGTAACTGAATCAATATTAAATTAACTCAGAGTTTGTGGTTTCTTTTAGAGCAATTTGTTTTAAATTTAGATTAGTATCAAATAATTGTGTCCAATTTCTTCATATTAACTTCTGATTTATAAAATTTCACAAGTTAACACATATTTTTATAAAACATAGTTGAAAAGCTAATCTATTTTATTTTCATTGTCAAAATAAGATAACTCTAAACCAAATTGTAACTGATAAATAGAATATCCTATTTAATATAATAAGTTCTGATTCCTAATAGGTATGAACCGAGTAATTCCGAGTAGGTTTCGATTCCACTTGTAATAGGGAAACCGGTGTTACTCCCCTCAAGTCTTGGGGTGCTCTATGAGCCAAATTCAGTGAAAAACATATGGGTTTAAATTGAGAAATTTTTTCGATTATGAGATAAAATGAAGTAATTGGTCAGGTCCAAATTTGAAGTTGAAGGGCTGAGATCTAAAAAACTGAACTTCCATGAATCGTTATTTTGCATTTTTGATTGAGTGCAACTGTTGGCGACTAATAGTTTTGCCTTAAAATTCAATTTCTTTTAAGAACCCCAAAACCCCTCACTAACATGACAGGTGTCAGAAATCTCACCACTTTTCCCGGAACCGGCCGGTCTATATATCTGCCGTTGGATCTATCGGAGATTTACACCTGTCAATGGTCCAGTGGAATACATTTATGGACCCTACTTCAAGTTGCAGTATTATCTTGATGTGGTGCTGCAGCAGCTACAGCCTAAACCACCTCTCAATATCGTAACAGGAACGCTTTTCGAGACGGATCAGGTCCCTGTTGCAACCTGCTTCATGTGCTGGAATTGGTTTCTTATTCAACTTTACCTAACCATAAACTCGATCCCCTCTTTTTTTTTTCCTCTGAAAATAATAAAGAAATATTGGAGTGACAGAAATTTGAGAAAAATCTAATCATAACGATATCGTTTTGATATTATCTTTTTTAAAACATAAAACGATATAACTTTAAATTATTTTTGTCAGAATTTTATCATCCCTCTGTTTCATTATTGGTGTTTTCCCTCGTAATTAGTCACTTTTTTTTTAACTATTCTTAAACTTTGTGATTATTAAGCATC
The DNA here is from genome assembly GCA_019454045.1 of Zanthoxylum bungeanum. NCBI lineage: Eukaryota > Viridiplantae > Streptophyta > Magnoliopsida > Sapindales > Rutaceae > Zanthoxylum > Zanthoxylum bungeanum. The sequence continues at coordinate 62,704 of SKCR01004880.1, read as the reverse complement.
TCTAATTATGAATTTCTTTTAATTTCCCTCACTTATTAGATCAGGCCACAGTTCTGATTCAGAATCGAAACTGAACCAGTAGGAACCAAATTTGTTCTTAGAATTCTACCCTAACTGATCTGATTGGAACCGTTTGTCCTAAGCCGTTGGGCTGCCTTAATTATTATTATTATTTTTTTTTTTTTTGTAAAATGAAATTACTAAATCAACCTTAATAATATTAATAAAACGGTTAATTTTAGGGACAATTTCGGTATCATAAAAAAATCCAAAAATCTATAAATATGAATCATATACTTCATTTTTTCAACACCCAAATTCTCAATTGTCTCAATTTTTTTAATTCTCTAATCTTCAATTTCTCATATTGATTTAATTTTGTAATTCTTTAATATTAACAAAAAATAGCAAGCTCATCTGAGAACACGATATCCAATGTGCCAACCCAAAAGAGAGGCCAAAGTATCAGTGTACGGAGAATAGAAGTTAAGTCTTGATATTTCGATATTTTCAAAATATATTTTCATTTAGTCGAGACTGAAATTGAAGGTCCAAGAGTAATATGCAACTATTGTGGTGTATCTTACGAATTTACTAACGACAATGACAATATGAACAAGCACTTGGATAAACATCATGCCGTTGAAATTGGACTTGATACGACACAAACTCAAATGAATAGGTACGGTTCATCTAGTAGAGGTACAAGTTCTTTAGATTTAATTAAATATTCTAATGCTAAAAATAGAAAAGAATTTGCTAAATTTACTTGTATGATATATCTTTCTTTAAATTTTTGTGAAAAAATTACTTTTACTAATTATGCTCGAAATGTTTTAAATCCTGCTGCCTATAAAATGCCTAGAAATACAAAAAAATAATAAGATTTTAAATTATTCAAAGGCGATAAAAATATTTTAAATGAATTATTAAAGATATTAAATGTCGTCTTTCTATTTGTTCTAATATTTAGAGTGACCGTTGGCAAATACACTCATACATGGATGTGACTTGTCATTGAATTGATGCATCATGAAACATGCAAAAACGACTTATTGCATTTAGAGTTTTTGATAAGTATCATATTGCACAAAATATGTATAAAATGATTAAAGTAATTTCTTGATAAATATGATTTATTAGATAAAAATTTAACAAATAGTTTTGACAATGCATATGCAAATACTATATCAATTCGAGATTTAAAAAAAAATATATGTCAACCAAATTTGGGGGTCGATTTTTCATGTTCGTTGCACATGCCATGTCCTTAATTTATGTGTTCAATATGGTCTGACTTTTTTAGAACATCATGTTAATTCTATTAAGATTGCACTTAATTGTATTTGGTCATATTCTAATGTCATGAGAGAATGAGCCAAGTTTTGTAAACTAAATGGTGTTAAATCGGTAAAATTTTCACGAGATGTTCCAACTCATTTGAATTCTACTTATTTTCTCTAAACTCAAGTTTTTCAATACAAAGATGTATTATGTAATTTTTTTTCCCAACATGTTCAACATATAACACTTTTGCATAGTCAATGAGATATTTCTAAAAAAAATTCAAAATTTTAATAATTTTTAATGATGCAACAAATATTTTTAGTGGAGTTTATTACCTTACAATAAATTTATTTCTTGTTGAATATCTGAATATTATTGGTACTCTATATGAGCATGTTGAAAGTTCAAATATTAATGATATTATTTTAATTGAAGCTATTACTGTTATGAAGAGAAAATGATTAACTTATTTTAAAGATATTTCATTGCTTTATCTCATTGTCATAATATTTTATCCTAAATTTAAATTAGAAGGTTTGAATAGTGGCTTACAAATTTACTATGAGTTTTTAGGAATAAATGATGAAATTAATATTAGAAAAATAATAGATGGAATAAAAATTAATTTAATAGATTTATTTAATGATTATGTCAGTAGATATAACTTGCAATCATAAGGACAATATAGTAGCGAACCCGTAATATATTCAAGACTTAGTATGAGTGATCGTTGGTTACTATAATGAAATAAAAAATAGAGGGAAATCACGACTAACAATCCGAAATTAGATAATTAGTTATCAATCAATTTTGAATTTCCTCCTGAAAGTTTAGTAAGTAAAAATTTTCAAGTACTTGACTAGTGGAACCGACATCAAAATATCTATTATGTTTTATCAATTATTTATAAAGATGTGCTGGCAGCACTTGTGTCCACCGTTGCGGTTGAACAAACCTTCAGCTTATGATGTAATATTTTGGAAGCGAGATATTCTTCATTACATCCAAGCACTTTAGAAGCAACAACGTGTGTGGATGATTGGACTCGAATGACGTCTCATATTATCGTTGTCTTTATTTTTATACATTGTAATGTAATGCGCATGGGCAAATCAAGTTGGATTAAAGGTCCTCCGTTTTGAGGGACGAAAAGCCTAAGGGCTACCTTTACCATGACGTTTTGCCGCGCCGGACGAAGTATGTTTGATTGAATATGAGATATGTTTAATCGGACATACGAAGTTCCATATCATTGTCTTATTTATTTGTATGCATTGTAATGTAATGCGCATGGGCTTATTATGTTGGTCTAAAGGTTCTCTACTTGAGGGAAGAAAAGCCTAAAAGGTTACCTTTACCATGACATTTCACCGCGCCTTTTATTATTCCGTTATTTGCTTTCTGTATGCCATCTCTTAGTTAAATCATGCATCATAGTGTAATGCGCATGGGCTTATTATGTTGGTCTAAAGGTTCTCTACTTGAGGGAAGAAAAGCTTAAAGGCTACCTTTGCCACGACGTTTTACCGCGCCGGACGAAGTATACTCGATTGAATGGGAAATGTGTTCAATCGGGCATACAAGGTCCCATATTATTTATTTGTTTATTCATACATTGTAATCTAATGCGCATGGGTTAACTAAGGTGGGTTAAAGGTCCTCCATTCGAGGGAAATGCCTAAAGGCTACCTTTACCATGATATTTTGCCGCGCCGGACGAAGTACACTCGATTGAATGTGAAATATGTTCAATCGGGCATACGAGGTCCTACATCGTGTATTTGTTTATCCATGTATGTGTTTGTGTCATTTCAGATGCCATTTTGGCAATCTCGTTCGAACGCGTTTCCAAACGCTACAAGAACGTATGCATTCTGCCTCATTTCGTTCGAACGCGTTTAAGAACGCTACATGAACGTATGCATTCTACCTCATTCCGTTCGAACGCGTTTACGAACGCTAATCGAACGCGCATCTATTTTGTTTTATCATGTATCAGGTCTTACCCCGTTCGAACGCGTTTCCGAACGCTATATGAACGTGAACCTTCTGTTTACCGTTCGAACGCGTTTTCAAATGCTACACGAACGCACATACAGTGCACAAACTTCTTTTCGTCACATTTCATGCATGTTTGCTTCTTTGATCATTTCTTTTGCACTATATGATTAATCATATCATTTCATTACTTACGCTTAGGAAATTATCATCTATTAGATTTCCGCATTTATCTATTTAATGTGTTTATGAATTGTGTGCTTGTCGTTATGTCAATTTACTTCTATGCATGCGAACTTAAGTGTAGGTTGTATGCAAACTTAGGAGTATGATACTCTTGGGAATATATGTTGCGTAGACTTGGTTAGATTATTGCAAAAATTCGTTCATTACAAGTGGCATAAGTAATGGACCATTCCGAACCCAACGGTTTGAGGTCTTCCCTTGCGAGGGGTGAGTGCGACCTTAAATCATTTTCCCGGTTCACACCGGGTGGGGACTCCATTTTTAGTTCTCCGGTTTAGTCCCCCGCGGGCTAATCCGTACTCCCAACCAGGCCGTGAGCCTGGAATAACGTCGCCGATTTCTGTGTCCTACAGTCTGGCGACTCCACTAGGGATAGAGAATCAGCCCCGAAATAATGTCTTGTAATATTTGTGATTTGTGCTTTAGTTAACCGTGTCTATAGTGGGTTGAAGGGGTTTAATCAAAGGCATTGTTAAGACTATGTGATGGTTTGGTGTCTTCCTTCATTCACTACCTTTCTATAAGGAAAAGCTGTGATGGCACCTAGGTAATCATTACCCATAGGTCGTTGTGACAGACTAATTTGGAGGACTTGTTGTTTATTCCTATCACCAAGGCGATAAGAACCTAAGAAACTTGGGTATTTAAGAGAGTTCGCTTCACCCTCTCTCTGGGGAATCTACAATGGGAAATCCATTTGACAGTTAGTCACACACCATAACTTGTTGGCACGTACCGTAAGGTATAAAAAAAGGAGCGCTCATTTGGTCACTCGAACCCTTGAGTGAGGAGACCTAGTTGTGGGCAATCATTCACCAGCGATAGCCTTTGTCTACACTCCCGCAAACCCACACGTAGACCATAGTTGTATGACCAATAGAAACTATTTCCTTGTGCTTGTGTTTAGGGACCATCATCATTTGGATTCAGTTGAACTTCTTGTCAGAAATGCGAACTTGTTGGGTCATTTAAATTGGGACGAGTTCGTATCCTATGACAATTGGGCCAAAAGCTTCTGAAATGTCGACGTGCCACTCTGTAGAAATTGTTTCTTTATGCTTATGCTTAAGACCATCATCATTTGGACTCAGTTAGACTCATTGTCAGAAATGCGAACTTGTTGGGCCATTTAAACTGGGATGAGTTCGTATCTTATGAAAATTGGGCTTAAAGTTTCTAAAATGTCGATGGGCCATCCTGTGTTTGGGCTCCTTATCATTTGAAGTTGTTTAGCCATGTTATCGTAAAGGTGTAAACATGTTGGGCCTTTTCAACTTGGACAAGTTTGCACCTTGCAATAATGTGATTGAAGCTTTAAAATGACAAGAGGCCGACTTATATATTCCATGCATTGCACGCATACATGCTGACTGAGAATTTTAAAAGACACCATAGATTCTCGTTGGGTTAGGAAAAAAAAGGAAGACTCGTCAAAAGGCCGATAGCAAACATGAGCGAATCAGAGACGAGGTATCCCGTATGGATCAGTTGGAGACCAATCTCACCAAGGTTACTGAACAGTTGCAAGCCTTGACTACTGCTATGGCTAATATGACTGTGCCCCGTATTGGGGGAAACTCTGAGAATGTGAGGCGTGGGGAGCCTCCGAACAGGTTGGGGGATGACATCCCACTTTTGATGATGACATGGCTGAATATGCGGCATGAAGAATAATCGGGTCTCAGGCAGAGTTGCAGAAGCTCCGGGATCAGGTGGAATCGGTTACCCGCAAGCTGAAGGGTAAGTATGAGGATTTTTTTGACTATGAGGCAATGCCTTTTGAGGAGCAGCTGCCGGCTCAGTTCAAGATGCCTGACATAACCAAATTCAACGGGAACGGGGATCCGAGGGTCCATCTCCGACAATATGTTTCAGTGATGAGTTCAGTGGGCCTGTCGCAGCGTCAGGTTTAGAAGATGTTCGAGATGTCGCTTGAAGGGGCACCCGTAGTGTGGTATCATGGCCTGGAGAGAAAGGTCAAAGATGATTGGAGGGCATTAGCAGACGCCTTTCTAAAATAGTATGTCACAGATTTGGAGATCGACTTGTCGCTTCGCGACTTGGAGAATACCAAGCAGAAACCGGAGGAAAGTTTCAAAGAGTATGTAGATCACTGGAGGAGCCAGCTTCTGAAGATGAAGACTCGGCCTTCGGAGAAGAACCAGATCAAAATGATCATCAAGGGCACCAAGCCCTCTATTTATGGTAAGCTGAGGAGGATGACTTCGATGATTTCTGATTTTCAACAGTTGAGGGAGACTGTTATGGATATTGAGAAGGCAGAAGTTGAGAACAGAAAGTTCTATGGCCAGAATAGAAGGACTTTTGGTGGGCATTCTGAGACCAAGCCCGCTACTGCCGAGGTTGCTGCCATCAGGAACCGGCATTTCTCTAACCTGGGGAAGCCTTTATCTAAGGTGCTTGAGAAGTTGAAGGGACAATGACTCATAAAACCCTTAGAAGCTAAACCACTCCCACACCCTCCACCGTCATACCTCAATGTGAACTTTTATTGTCACTTCCACCAGCAACATGGCCATGACACCGATAATTGCACCCGCCTCAGACATGAAATCCAAGACCTCATAGATTCCCACAAAATATCGGATCCAGAAAAAGAACAACCCAACACACACAGAAATCATCTACCAAACTACCACTCCGTTCCACCACCCACCTACATGATCAACTCCGGCCTGCCCAAAAGCTTTGTCCTCCAAACTCTCAACCACCCAGTTTCTTTCATGGGGATAGGGAACGACAGCAGTGGAGAACCGTAGGCCGATGAAGAAGGCAATGCTGCGAATGATGAAGTTGTTCCTCCTAGTTTATTTGATCTTGCATTTTTAATAAAGACATTGATTTTGTCTACTTGTTCGAACCTTTTTCTTAATGATAATAAAGACGTTCATTTCGCTTACTTGCCTGAGTCTCTTCCTTTCAACCTGCAACATAAGTATATTTGACGAAAGCATTCAACCCTGGTACTCTAATACTCAGCGATGTTTATAACACGGGGAATCCTCAGAAGAAGCAAGCAGAAAAGACAGGATAGCCATTCAGAAATTGGGAAACAGAGCGGTGAAGCTAGACCCGGCCACGGTTCCGGTTCGGAACCGGAACCCGGTTCCGGTTCCGGAACCGAACCGGAAGGGGACCGGAAGGTTCCGGTTCCAACCGGTTCCGGTTCTGGAACCTAACCGGAAGGGGACCGGTTCGGTTGGGGTTCCACCCCAACTCGAACCGGTCCGAACCGGTGGAACCGTACGGTTCCACCTGTTCGGAAGGTTCCAACAGGAACCCTACGCCCCCAACGGCTAGTAGCCGTTGGGGGGGGGGGGCTCCCTGCCCAAATAAAAAAATAAAAAATAAAAAATAAAAATTATTTTTATTATATAAAATATAAATTACTAATGTACCCCTAATAACGGTAATAAAACGGTTATATTTAGGGTATTTTTGGTATCAAAAAAATTCTAAAATTCTATAAATAAGATTCATTTTTCATAATTTCTTCACACCAAATTCTCAACTCTCTCATTTTCTATAATTCTCTTATTCTCAATCTTACTTCAACACAATTATCTTATAATCTTATATTCTTATTCTCAATCTCAATTCATTTAGTTGTTAATTTGTTATCATTCGCATCGCAATTATTCAATTTTCTTATTTTTCTTCCTAATTTCTCAAACGAAAAATGGCAAGCTCATCTGAGAACATAATGTCAAATATGCCAACCCAAAAGAGCGGCTCTAGTGTCAGTGCACAATCACGGAGAAGAGAAGTTAAGGCTCGGTCCTCGGATATTTTCAAAATTCATTTTACTTTGGAACGCCTAGAAGATGGCTCACAACGAGCAATTTGCAACTATTGTGGGATTATCTATAAATTTTCTGGTGGATACGGCAATATGATCAAGCACATAGAAAAACATCATCCGGTTGAATTTGGCATTGATACGACGCAGACTCAAATGGCCAGGTACGCATCATCTAGTAGAGGTACGAGTAGTGTAGATTTATTTAAATATTCTGATGCAAAAAATAGAGAAGAATTTGCGAAATTAACTTTTATGGCACATCTTTCTTTAAGCTTTGGTGAAAAACTTCATTTTACTAATTACGTGCATAATGCTTTAAACCCTGCTGCATGTAGAATGACTCGAAACACAACAAAACGTCATATTTTCAAATTATATAAAGATGGTAAAATTATTTTAAATGAAATATTTAAAGAGATGAAAGGTCGTATTTCTATATGTTCTGATATTTGGAGTGACCATTGGCAAACACACTCATACATGGGTGTGACTTGTCATTGGATTGATGCATCATTTACCATGCAAAAAAGACTTATTGCATTTAGAGTTTTTGATGACCCACATACTGCACATAATATTTATAGAATGATGAATGTAATTTTTGATGAATATGGTTTAGTAGAAAAAATTTTAACAATTGGATTTGATAATGCATCTGCAAATACTGCATCCATTCATGATTTAAAATCCTTATGTGAACCAAATTTAGGGGGTCGATTTTTTCATATTCGTTGTACATGTCATGTCCTTAACATATGTGTGCAAGACAGACTAAAATTATTATCACCTTTCCTTGATCCAATTAAAACGACATTTAACTGTATTTGGTCATATTCTCAAGTTAGGAGAGAATGGACCAAGTTTTGTAAAATAAATGGTATTAAACCGATTAAATTTTCAAGAGATGTTTCAACACGTTGGAATTATACTTATTTTCTTTTATGTCAAGCATTTCAATACAAAGATGCATTATGTAGTTTTTTTTCTCAACATGTTCAAAATATCACACTTTATCCTAGTCAATGGGATATTTGTGAAAATTTTTAGATATTTTAAGAGTTTTTAATGATGCTACTTTATTTTTTAGCGGTGTTTATTATCCTACAGCACATTTATTTCTTCTTGAGAGTTTGAATATTGTTGGCACTCTCGATGAGCATGTTGACAGTGACGACCCTTATGATATTGTTTTGCTCGAAGCCATTACTGCTATGAAGGTAAAATGGTTGAATTATTTTAGAGAAATTCATTTACTTTATCTTATTGCTGCTGTTTTTGATCCTAGATTTAAATTAGAAGGTTTGAATGGTGGTTTACAAGCTTACTATGGTTATTTAGGAATATTAGATGATGTTGATATTACGAGCATAATGACGAAATTAAGAAGTGATTTAATTATTTTATTTAATGATTATATTGTAAGATATAACTTAGGAATATTAGGTCAATCTAGTAGTAGCGAACCGGTAATTCAAACAAGACTTAGCGCATGGGATCGTTGGTTATTGCAACGAAATAAAAAATCTAGGGATACGACAACTAATAACCCTGAATTAGTTAATTATTTATCTACAAATTTTGAGTTTTCTAATGAAAGTTTATGCAGTAAAAATTTTAAAATCCTTGAATGGAGGAACCGGCATCAAAATATATATCTTGTTTTATCTATTATTGCTAAAGATATCTTGGCAGCACCTATTTCCACCGTTGCGGTTGAGCAAGCCTTCAACTTGGGAGGTAATATATTGGAAGCTAGGCGATCTTCATTACATCCAAGCACTCTAGAAGCAACAACTTGTGTGGATGATTGGACTCGAGCTGATCTGAGACAACAAGAAGATGCCCCCGATGATTTTGAAGATTTGTTCGATAATGCTTCTGCAACAAGTGCAAGCGGAACCGGAGCCGAAGGATCAACTCATAATGATGATTGATAATTGTAAAATTATAATTTTGAAAGGGGATATGTCTAAAACTTGTAATGGAACTACGTGAGCTTTGATTCCTCTCACCCTTGGAGGATACGTCGGCAACTTAAATTTTTAAAAATTTAAGCTCAAGCTCTTCAATGTAATAATTTTTTTTATTTATAAAATTAATCTCATTTATTTTAATTAATTTTCAAAAAAAAAAAAAATTCTCTGAACCGAACCGGAACCGTTCGGTTTCGGTTCGGTTCGGTGTTCCGGTTCCACACTTATGGAACCGAAAACCGGCCGGTTCGGTTCGGTTCCGAACCGGAACCGGAACCGAACCGCCAGCCGGGTCTAGGTGAAACTGTCAGACTTAGAAGGGAACGAGCTCACCGAGCCAACCAACGTGGATAGAATGAAGCAGTACTTTGCCTGAGGAAGAGAAGACCGAGCAGTCACCAAGGGAATTGGCGGAAGACCTAACCCGACGGGATAGGAAACTCATTCATGCATGCATGCATACACGTAACATATTTGCATTCTCTTTTTGTGGTTGTTTTGTTTTGAATTCACATGAGAGATAAATAAAGCGGCAAAGGCAAGCCAATCAGAAGTAGCAACAGTACAATATCAGTTTTGGGTAGGAATCCCAAGGTTGAGGCCCATACCAGTGTTAGTTTCAGGAAGGAATCCCAGGGCCGAGGCCCATATCAGTATCAGTTTCAGAAAGAATCCCAGGGGGCGAAGCCCACATTATCAGTAGTTGAAATGAAGAATTCCATGGAGTGAGTGAGTGAAAAAAAAAGGAGAGAAGTCTTTGGTGGTTAAGCATATGTCTGGTGATGACATTATTTGCTGTAGGGAGAAACCTTAGAAACTATAAGTGCGAGATGCGCTCTCATCCGGTATTCTGAGTGGTTGATCTCGGCTGGACTCACGAGCACTTGATCATAGGATTTTAGCAGTAGAAGCTTGAGTGATCGGCGAGATGACTAGTCGAAGAGATGGTAGATCAGTGAATGACCGTTTGCCTAGATGTCCATCCTGGTTTACTTATGCTACGATATATGATATGGTTGGAAACAAAGAAAAAGTCTCTGAAAAGAAAAAGAAAAAATGGACCACCTATAACCGATAAGCGTGAAGCTACCCATGGGCGAGTATTAGGACCACCATGAGGAGACATGCTACCTTAAAGGGTAGGTGTGTCGAAAAAAGAAAAAGAAAGAAAAGAAAAAAAAAGAAAAAGAAAAAGAAAGTTCAAAATGAAAAGAAAGAAAAGAAAGAGACGAAAGAAAAGAAGAAGAAAATCATATCATGTTGAGTACGAGGAAGTAACCACAGAGTATGATCAAGACATCTGGTTAGACCCACTGATCCAATTCTCCGAGACAAAATCATCAAGTTGGCTTACTTAAGGATTAAGCTGCGAAAGAGCCTTGGCACACACACACACTAGGAGTTTAGTTCAAATCACTCATTCAGACGAGCGTATTTGAGTGTATTAAGTACTTTGAAGGTTCTCTGGTTTCGACACGAAGCATCCGTTGAGGACGAAAATATGTTTAGCTATCAGGATTATCTCACGAGAGGCAATGCAGCAGGTTGATATGCAACATCAGCATCAGTATTAGTTTGAGGGGTGAGGCCCACATCGGTATCAATTGAGGGGTGAGGCCCACCTCGGTATCAGTTTAGGGGCGAGGCCCACATCAGTATCAGTTTGGGGGCGAGGCCCACATCAGCATCAGTTTGGGGGGCGAGGCCCACATCAGTATCAGCTTGGGGGCGATGCCCACATCAGTATCAGTTTGGGGGCGAGGCCCACATCATTAGTATCAGTTTTGGGATGAATCCCAGGGTCGAGGCGCACACATCATCAGAACACCGGGAATGGCACTCCGAGAATGGAGCACGGTTCGGGAATGAACAAGCCGAGAATGGCACTCCGAGAATGGAGCAAGGTTCGGGAATGAACAAGCCGAGAATAGCACTCCGAGAATGGAGCAAGGTTCGGGAATGAACAAGCTGGGAATGACACTCCGAGAATGGAGCAAGGTCAGGAATGACACTTCGAGAATGGAGCAAGGTTCGGGAATGAACAAGCTGGGAATGGCACTCCGAGAATGTAGCAAGGTTCGGGGATGAACAAAGCCGATAATGGCACTCCGAGAATGGAGCACGGTTCGGGAATGGACAAAGCCGAGGATGGCACTCCGAGAATGGAGCACGGTTTGGGAATGAACAAAACCGAGAATGGTACTCCGAGAATGGAGCATGGTTCGGGAATGAACAAAGCCGAGAATGGCACTCCGAGAATGGAACACGGTTCGGGAATGAACAAGCCAGGAATGGCACTCCGATAATGGAGCAAGGTTAGGGAATGAACAAGCCGAGAATGGCACTCCGAGAATGGAGCACGGTTCGGGAATGGACCACCTCACAGTAACGGTTCGGGAATGGACCACCTCACAATAACGGTTCGGGAATGAACCAATGGTCAAAGCACCTAACCACCATATCAACTCAGTTCAAAGCAACCGGAAAGTCAAGCAACAGCTGGCGAGCTAGGTAAGTAAAAATACATTGCATAAACTTTGATAGGATTTTCATTGTCACACACTGCACAAGTCCCATCAAAGTGGGGGCGACTGTAGGCACTGCATTTTTGCATGTAAGTCTCGATGATGAGTCTCACATGGAGACACTACCTCTTTAAATTGTGGAAGTCACGGGAAACAGACGTCGGAAGGGAAGAGTCAGAAATTGACATCTTATTGGATTTAATTCGCTTATTTAGCTTCGGGTTTGCTTGTTGGACCTCTGTTTTAAAACACATCCCTAGCCCAAAACCAAAGCCACACGCCCACCTAGCCCAAAACCAAAGCCACACGCCCACCTAGCCCAAGCCCATCAAATCACATCCAATAATAATTAAAACATTTAAAACACATGTCAAAAATTAAATTAAATCAAATTAAATTAAATCAAATCAAGTAAAATCAAGATAAATCACATTCATAATTAAAAGAAATCAAATCAAATTTAAACAAATCACCTCCCTAAATTAAGTAGATAATTTCATTGTGATATGCTAATTAGGAGATATCACCATTGATTACATGATCTCTTTCCTTCCCATACAAGGTAAACCCTAACCTTTGCCTATAAAAAGAAGCCTAAACCCAACCTTGAAACCCCTGGCTCATTCTCACGAAAACACAAAGAAAATAGCAATAAACATTCAAGCCCAAGCCTCCTGAATTCCTCTCCACTGCCGCAACAAACCAACTCCAAAAATTCCATTCCTCATTCACGCATATCAATCCCCATATAGCCTTAATAACCACTGAAATAGTCACTGACTCTGCAGCCTTTATTCACGCAAATCAGCCTCCATTACCCCTCTGCATTCACCAAAGCAAACAAATACGCAAAACCTAAAACTAAACACAGGCACTGACCGACAGCCCATCACGCAAGCAAGCAACTGATTCACGCCAAAGTAAGATACACACGACTCTACTAACTATTCTTCATGCCCTCACTCTTCAAACAACCCCCTTAACTCACGCACCATCGGCCCTTCAAACATCCCCCCTAATTCGCACTACACAACCCTTCAAACAGCCCCAAAATAACCGCAAAAACCAACCCTAAACAGTCCAAAAAAATCACAACTGAAACATACACAAATAAATCAGCAAAACAGTCCCTAAATCACCCAAAAACAATCCAGAGAAACAGCCCTTAAAACCAAGACAAAACAGCAGCAAAAATCATCCAAAACAGTGAAGAAAACAGCGGAAACAGCAGCCCAAAATAGCGAGGCGACGAAGGAAACTCTTGAACCAGAAAACCAGAAAAGTTGCGGAGCATTAACCTTCTGACAGTCGTGTAACGCACTTCCAAAAGACGACTTAAGAGGTTAGACCTGAGGGCACCCTTTTTTATTTATTCTCCTTTATTTTTATTTATTTTCTTACTTTATTTCGCATGAGTATTGTGGATTGATGTATGCTATGGTTATTAGGGGTGGGCATTATCAGATTCGGATCGGATCAGACCGAATCCGAATCCGATCCGATCCGAAATGCCCATGTCTGTTTGATTCGTTCGGATCGAATCATCTTATCGAACTCGATCTGATCCGATCCGATAATTATCGGATCGGATCGGATTGGTTCGATCCGAATTCGAATCAGATCGAATCGGACCGAATCGATCCGAAATCATCCTATTTCAGATCGGATTGGTTCGATCTGATCCGAATTCGGTGGGTTTGAGTCAAAAAAATCGAGCGGATCGGATCGGATAAAACCCGATCCGATCCGAAATTCGTCGAATCGGACCAACTCGATTCGATCGGATTTGCTAATCGGATCCGATCCGATCCGATGCCCACCCCTAATGGTTATTGGATGAATGGAATATTTTTCGTCTCTTGTGGTATATCGGATGGAAACCCAGACGTAAATTCCGTAGCCGAATCCGAATGGACGGTAGTACGGTCTGTACTTGGGAAACAACTCCACGTACTACTTGAGCAAACGACATGTGTTTCGCTTTATTTAATCTTGTTCATCTACTATTCGCATTTTTTATCCTGCCATTTACTTTCTGCATGTTACTTATTTATGCATTGTAATGTAATGGGCATGGGCAAATCAAGTTGGATTAAAGGTCCTCCATTTTGAGGGATAAAAAGCCTAAGGGCTACCTTTGCCACGACGTTTTGCCGCGCCGGACGAAGTATGTTTGATTGAATGTGAGATATGTTCAATCGAGCATACGAAGTCCCATATTATCATTGTCTTTTTTTTATGCATTGTAATGTAATGCGCATGGGCAAATCAAGTTGGATTAAAGGTCCTCCGTTTTGAGGGACGAAAAGCCTAAGGGCTACATTTACCATGACGTTTTGCCGCGCCGGACGAAGTATGTTTGATTGAATGTGAGATATGTTTAATCGGACATACGAAGTTCCATATCATTGTCTTATTTATTTGTATGCATTGTAATGTAATGCGCATGGGCTTATTATGTTGGTCTAAAGGTTCTCTACTTGAGGGAAGAAAAGCCTAAAAGGTTACCTTTACCATGACATTTCGCCGCGCCTTTTATTATTCCGTTATTTGCTTTCTGTATGCCATCTCCTAGTTAAATCATGCATCATAGTGTAATGCGCATGAGCTTATTATGTTGGTCTAAAGGTTCTCTACTTGAGGGAAGAAAAGCTTAAAGGCTACCTTTGCCACGACGTTTTGCCGCGCCGGACGAAGTATACTCAATTGAATGGGAAATGTGTTAATCGGGCATACAAGGTCCCATATTATTTATTTTTTTATTCATACATTGTAATCTAATGCGCATGAGTTAACTAAGGTGGGTTAAAGGTCCTCCATTCGAGGGAAATGCCTAAAGGCTACCTTTACCATGATGTTTTGCCGCGTTGGACGAAGTACACTCGATTGAATGTGAAATATGTTCAATCGGGCATACGAGGTCCTACATCGTGTATTTGTTTATCCATGTATGTGTTTGTGTCATTTCAGATGCCATTTTGGCAATCTCGTTCGAACGCTTTTCCAAACGCTACACGAACGTATGCATTCTGCCTCATTCCGTTCGAACGCTTTAAGAACGCTACACGAATGTATGCATTCTGCCTTATTCCGTTCGAACGCATTTACGAACGTTAATCGAACGCATATCTATTTTGTTTTATCATGTATCAGGTCTTACCCCGTTCGAACGTGTTTCCGAACGCTATACGAACGAGAACCTTCTGTTTACCGTTTGAACGCGTTTTCAAACGCTACACGAACGCACATACAGTGCACATACTTCTTTTCGTCACATTTCATGCATGTTTGTTTCTTTGATCATTTCTTTTGCACTATATGATTAATCATATCATTTCATTACTTACGCTTAGGAAATTATCATCTATTTATATTTCCGCATTTATCTATTTAATGTGTTTATGAATTGTGTGCTTGCCTTTATGTCAATTTACTTATATGCATGCGAACTTAGGTGTAGGTTGTATGCAAACTTAGGAGTAGGATACTCTTGGGAATATATGTTGCGTAGACTTGGTTAGATTATTGCACAAATTCTTTCATTACAAATGGCATAAGTAAGAGACCATTCTGAACCCAACGGTTTAAGGTCTTCCCTTGCGAGGGGTGAGTGCGGACTTAAATAATTTTCCCGGTTCACACCGGGTGGCGACTCCATTTTTAGTTCTCCGGTTTAGTCCTCTGCGGGCTACTCCGTAATCCCAACCAGGCCGCGAGCCTGGAACAGCGTCGCCGGTTTCTGTGTCCTACAAGGAGTTATGAGTTTGGGCATTTTCTGATCTGGTAACTGTTGAGTCTACAGGTCATTTTGGTCAAGTCATTTGTGGGTTTGGGCTCGTGGGATCTCCAAGTCCAATAACAGTTTGGGCTTTATTAGAAGGTTTTTGGATTTTTGAATTTATGGTTGGTCCGGTGGTGAATGTTGGTTTACCCTTGGGTCGGCTGGAGCTGGTCAAATCCCATAACATTGGAGTTTTTTGAGTGAGTACTACATCTTCATCATGCATTCTCTTTGAATACATTAGTGCAACGGGACTAACTTCTTTTTTTTTTTGCAGATCATTTACAAAATAGGTCGTTTGAAAGAATGAGTCGAACCATTTCTAATATTAAGGCTATCCTAGCTCTGTCGGCTGAAGATAGAGACTGGAGAGAAATCTTAGTGGAAAAGAGGTTGAGGGCGACTCTGTTGTGGAATGAGACTCACGATCGTGAAGGAACCATTTTGGCCCTTTGTAAACACGTATTGGCCGAGATATACTGTAATTGGTCGTGTCAAGAAATATACAGAGAGTCGATATTTTTAAAGCCTCTAACTCCTGAAGAACTTTTATGCGAAGAAGATATCATGTCAGGCCCTTTTAAAGTTTCTTCAATGACGAGATGAAAGTCGAAGGAAATTTAAGAGAGCAAAGATGAAGGAGCCCGAAGTCGAGAAGGTTGAGGCTCCCAAATTAAAGGAAGTCGTATCGGGTGAAACTGCAATGGCAAAGGGACAGTCGACTGAGATGACCGTGGCTGGGAAGAAAAGGAAAGTCGTCGTTCCGGAGGTGGAAGAGGACTTAGAAAATGTTTTAATTAGGATCCCACACGGGTCGACTGTGATTTCAGATCCTTCCAGCCTAAATAAATTCGTAAAAGGGCTTCTTCTGGAGGAGGATGAAAACAGACTAGCTGAGGTAGACCCAATCGAGACGATGAAGAAGGCAGCTGCCTTAAGTTATCAAGTATGTATACACGGCCTTGTCCTTTTTTTGGGTCGAATGAGAACTAATCTTGGTGTATGTAGACATTGGAATGCAGCTTATACATGCAGAATTATGCAGAGTCGAGTCAGATGAGGATAAGGACTTGGAGAAATCCCTTAGTGTAGTAAGGAAAGAGGCAGTTGATTTGAAATCTGGGTTGGATGCTTCTGAGAGAAAGGAAGGCTCTAGAGAAGTAACTGAAGGAAACTAAGGCCACACTGAATTTGGAGAAAGAAGATTCTGAAGCCACACTTGAAGCCTACAAGCAGGGCTTCGATAATGTAAAGAAAGAGAATGAACAACTGCTTGAGGCAGCTTGAAGGTATTGTACTCGAATCCATGATGAAGGAGATGAGCAGTTTGATGAATGATTATCTTGAAGGGAAAGCTACTGCATGGAAGCCCAAGAAATGGATTAGAGAATACGATAGGCTGGTGGCTGGACTTTCTTCTTCTAATGAAGGTAGTGAGGAAGAAAATGGAGAGGAAGTCGAGTCAATGAAAGATGAGGGCAAAGAGGCAGCAGTCCATGAAGTTGAGATGGTGATGGTCGAATGTCAGGAGAAGGAATGAGAAGACACTGATCCCACGGGAGTCGAGCCCGCTGCTCAAGAAGAAGAAGTTCCTGCCAGTACTTCCGAGGCTGCTGAAGATCAACCGGAAAATGCTCCAGAAGTTTGATAACATAGCTAGTCTAATGTACTCTTGTTTGTTTTTTGTTTTTTTTGTTAATATTGTGTACCAGACTACTCTTTGTGGAATGGAAAGTAAGTTTTCAGTTTATGAATGCATTTTATTTTCATATCAAATAAATTTTTGCAAGCAACATATCATTTAATTCATACTCGAAAGACAATTAAGTATTCATGCACGTATTACCAGTAGAATCGCTTGAGATGAATTGCATTCCAACTGTTGTGGATGAGTGTTCCCTCCACGATTTGTAATTTGTAGGCTCATTGACAACGACTTTTGTGATGAGGTATGAACCTTCCCAGTTTGGACCCAACTTACCATCTCCAACCTCCTTGGTATTCTGAAAAACTCTGCGTAGTACCCAATCTTCTTCTCTGAAGGTTCTGCTCCTAACACTTTTGTTGAAGTATTTGGCCATCATCTGTCGATGGGCTGCTAGTCGAATGGAAGCCCGGTCCCTGACTTCATCGATTGTATCGAGACTATAATTCAAAAATTGTCGATTCGATTCCATATTGAGCCATTGGTAGCGTGGGGATGAGATGGTTTCTTTTGTTGGTATCACTGCTTCCGTACCAAACGCCAGAGAGAATGGGGTTTCTCCAGTAAATGACCGGACTGTTGTTCTGTAAGACCACAATACTCCCGGGAGTTCATCTGCCCAAACACCTTTAGCTTTCTCCAATCTCTTCTTCAAAGTATTCAGTATTGTTTTGTTGGACGACTAGGCCGGGCCGTTAGCTTGTGGGAAGCGTGGGGTTGAAAAGCTTAATTTTATGCCCCAATTTTTGCAGAAATCTTGAACATGACGGCTGATGAATTACGAACCATTATCAGTCACAATTTCTCTCAGTATGCTGAATCGACATATGATATTCTTCCAGATGAATGTATGTGCCTCTTTGTCGCGTATCCTGGCGAATGGCTCTGCTTCGATCCATTTCGAGTAGTAATCCGTAAGTACGAGCACGTAGACTCGCTGTCCTGGGGCGGTTAGAAGTTTCCCGATGATGTCCATCCCCCACTTCATGAACGGCCAGGGAGATAAGATATGATTGAGTCTTTCTGGTAGGAGGTGTGAGACTGGAGCAAACCTTTGACATTTGTCACATTTCCTAGTGAAGTCTGCCGAGTCGGTCCTCATCGTAGGCCAGTAGTAACCGGTCGAATCGGCTCGTAGTGCCAAGCTCCTCCCTCCGGAATGATTCCCACATTCCCATTCATGTAGCTCCGCCAACACATGTTGCGCCTCTTAATGAGTGAGGCATTTCAGGTAGGGTCCAGAAAATGATCTTTTTAGCAACTGACTGTCGTATAAGGTAAACCTTGTAGCCTGCCTCTGGACTTTCCTGGTCTGAATTTTGTCTTCCGGAAGTACGCCTTCTTGCAGATATTTGACTATTGGTGTCATCCATGAGTCGACTGAATTGATTGAGGTGACATTTTCTTCTTCTCTCCAAATTGCCGGCCAATTCAAGTATACTATCGGTATTGATTGTGGTTTTTCTCCTTGCATTGTTGATCTAAGGGTGGCTAATGCATTCGTTTGGGAATTCTAGCTTCTTGGGACTTAGGTTATTGTGAGTTCCTTAAACGTCGACTGAATATCTCTTACCTTTTGTAAGTAGTATGCCATATGTGGATCTCGTGCGAGATACAACTCTTGGAATTGGTTGACAATCAGTTGTGAATCAGACTATACTTATATCTTTTTGGCTCCAAGTTCATTGGCCAAGGTTAGTCCTGCTATCAATGTTTCATATTCTACCTCATTTTTGGTGACTCTGAAACTGCACTTGATTGCTTAATGTAGTATGTCGCCTTCCGGAGTAATAATCACTATCCCCAGACCGTAACCCTTTTTGCTACTAGATCTGTCGACTGCAAGTTTCCAGGGGATGGTCGAATGGATAGAATGGACTTCCAGTTCGGTTGCGGCCAGTAGGCTGGGGCTGAAGTCGGCTACAAAATCCGCTAAGGCTTGAGACTTTATGGCAGTCCTGGGCAGATATGTGATGTCGTGTACCCCAAGTTCAATTGTCCATTTTTTCAATCTCTCAGACAACTTCGGTTTATGGAGTATGCTTCCCATAGGATACGTAGTGTATACCGTGATTGGGTGTCCCTGAAAGTAGGGTCGAAGCTTCCTTGTAGCTGTTATCAAAGCTAACATTAATTTCTCTATTGGGGGTAGTGTGATTCCGCACCCAGCAGAGCTTTACTCACGTAGTAGACTGAGAGTTGTGCCCCCCATCATCTTCTCTGATCAGGACCGCACTGAATGCTTTTTATGAAACTCCAAGGTAGATAAAAATCCTCTCACTGTCGAGTGGTTTTGACAACAGAGGTGGGGAGGTAAGATATCGTTTGAGTCCTTCCAAAGCTTTTTCACATGTTGGGGTCCATTCAAAGTTATTTTCTTTCTTTAGGGCTGAGAATAACAGAAAGCTTTTGTCCGTAGACTTGGAGATGAACCTATTAAGTGTTGTTTTCCTCCCTACCAGTCGCATGACATCCTTTTGGGCAGGAAGGTGAGGATTTCAAGGATAGACTTGATCTGATCTGGATTCGCTTCTATTCCACGTCGAGTGACAATGTATCCTAAGAATTTCCCTGAGGCGACGCCGAATGCGCACTTTGTGGGGTTCAACTTCATCCCATACTTGTCCATTATGTTGAAGGCTTCTTCTAGGTGCCCTAGATATTCCTCAGATTTTGAATATTTTACTAACATGTCGTCTATGTACACCTCCATAGTTTTTTCAATTTTCTTTGAAAACATCTTGTTGACCAGACGTTGATATGTGGCTCCGGTATTTTTAAGGCCGAATGGCATAACCTTGTAACAATATATGCCTCGGTTGGTGACAAATGTGGTCTTCTTTTGGTCGCCTGGATGCATGAGGATTTGATTGTAGTCAGAATATGCATCCATGAAACTCAATAACTCATGCCCAGCTGTAGCGTCGACCATCGAATCTATCTGAGGTAGAGGGAATGAATCTTTTGGACAAGCTTTGTTCAAATCCGTAAAGTCAATGCAGACTCATCACTTTCCATTCTTCTTTCTGACTACCACTATGTTGGCGAGCCACTCTGGAAACTGAACTTCTCTGATAGTTCCATTCTGCAATAATTTTTGAATTTCCTCATCGATGATTCAATTTCTTTCTGGGGTGAACTTTCTTCTTTTCTGTCCGACTGGAGAGTAGTCTGGATCCACATGGAGTTCATGAGTAATCAACTCGGGGTCGATTCCCGTCATGTCTTTGTGAGACCATGTGAAGCTGTCGTGTCGCCTCTTTAAGAAGTCAATCAAGTCGGATCGTAGCTCGGGATCTAAGTTAGCTCCAATATGTGCCTTATGATCTGCATGTTGAGGATGAATTTGGATCTCGTCAAGCTCTTCGAGATTTGGTAGTGTCGGCTCCATATTGCGAGACTCATTCTGTAATTGCTATGCAGACTGGGTTTTTTCCTTCAAAGTTGTTTGGTAGCAGCTTCTGGACGCGGCTCTATCTCCTTTAATCTCTTGAATCCCCCACTTGGTAGGGAACTTTAGATCTTGGTGATAAGTGGATGACACTGCTCTCATCTCATGAATCCAAGGCCTACCCATAATAAGATTGTAGGCTGAGGGATAATCTAAAATCAAGAACGTGGTCATCTTGTTGACTCCCGCGGCGTAGACTGGGAGAGATATTTCACCCATGGTGAATTTGTGTTCCCCACTAAATCCAATCAACACAGTGGTCCGTCTGTTTATCTTCTCTAGCTCGGCTCCAATGTTTGTAAGGGCTGTGGAAAAAATGATATTGGCTGAAGATCCTGTGTCGACTAACACTCGTTTGATCATCAAATTCACCACCTGTAAGGAGATCACTAGAGCATCATGGTGTAGATTCATATTGCAGGAGTTGCTATCGTCTGGAAATTCCATAGTCAAGTTGGTAAACATCCTCTCAATTGACATCGTAGAGTGAGGAAGGCTCATCGAAGCAGTCCTAGAATGTCGTTTGGCTGCTGGATATGATACACCATTAACCTCTGATCCTCCCGAAATAAAATTAATTGTGTTGTTAATCGGTGGAGGTGGAATCGGGGCCTCTCTTTGGCTATTGATGAATACTAAAAAGTGCATATTTATTAGACGATAAGTTAATCATTTTACACTTATAGTTTCACTAATCCCCTTAAATTGACACATTTGTGTAAATATTTTAAAGTTATGCTTTAAGTGCTTTTACTGTGTTATTTTATGTTTTTGTCAGGAAAAATACTGCTCGGAAGCTCGATGGGACAATTCAGACATGAAAAAAATATTCTGCAAGCACGTCGTAAAATCTGCAAGCACGTCGTAAAATCGACAAGCATGTCGTAAAATCTGCAAGCACGTCGTGACACGTGGAACCTTTACGTCGTGACACGTGTCCCCAACGTGGCTTCACCATTCTCTGACACGTGTCCCCAACGTGGCTTCACCATTCTTTGACACGTGTCCACAACATGCATTCGCTGGTCTGAGCGGCGAATTTGCCTATAAAAATGAGCATCTGGAATTAGAAATTTTCATACTTTCTTTCCTGATTCATCTGTAATCCTTAGAGAGAGAGTGTATTGTTTGTTTACTTAAAGCTTTTTGTAATGTTTTTTTCTTTCAATAATAAAAGTACGAATATGTTTTATTACAAAATGAGTAGCTAATTTCTTTTCTGCTGGAGTAAGGGTGAAGCTTTTATAATGAGAACATAAATTAAACTCGCTTTATTATAATAAATAAATTGAAATATAATGATTAAAACTTGATTTAAATCTAGATTAATTATTGACAATCTTTATATCGCATTTATGGCTGGTTTTATCTTTATACCGCATTTATGGCTGGTTTTATCTGTCTACCGTCTTTATGGCTGGTTTTATCTTTATACCGCCTTTATGGCTGGTTTTATCTGTCTACCGCCTTTATGGCTGGTTTTATCTTTATACCGCCTATATGGCTGGTTTTATACGATTTTGGCATAATTAAGTACCTTGGTAGGACTTGTTATAGACAAACGGTATCACCGCCTTTATGGCTGGTTTTCTATTTTTAGAATGCTTGGTACCTTGGTCGGACTAATTATTGACAGAAATGACTACCGCTTTTATGGCTGGTTCTTTATTGGCATAATTAATTCTTGTAATAAATTAAGTAGGTATAAAAAGACAATTTATAAATTATTATAAAGCGAGATTTATAAATGTTTAAAAGACTAAAAGTGGATCCCCTAACTCCAGTATTTCCTTCTATTACTGTATTTCAACCTAAAATCCTCCAACTACTTCAACAAAGCAAACTTTTCATTCCCGTACTGTTAAATATTCTATTTTGCTAAATCTCTTCTCTGTGGATCGACCCCGGACTCACCGGGTTATTTTATTACTTCGACACTCTTATACTTGGGAGTAAAAGACCACTTTTTTCGAGCGTGTCAAGTTTTTGGCGCCGTTTCCGGGGAAGTATTATTTAGTAGATAGAATATTTATTTCTTCTTTCTCTACTTTTCTTTTCTTTATTTTTATTTCGTATTTTTTGTTAATCTTATTTTTCTTAATTTGTTCTTGTTTTTATATAGAAAAAACTGTCCTGATTAATCCTTGATGAACCCTGAACCCATAAATCCCACATATAGAGAGACCTTGTTCTTAATTTTTCTTGGTTACCGGAAACAGAAAAATCAACTCAAAAGGTGTTTGCTGTTCATAAAAGAATTTTTTGAACCATCCCCACGTAAAGATGCTCTCATAAAACTTCACGAAAACATAATTCAAGACATTGAGAAAAATGAGCGAGAGATTCAATTGAGATCAGAATTAACAAGGGTTAGAGGACGTTTTTAGATCTAAATCACTACATTTGTATTTTCCTTAATTTGTTCTTTTCATTTTCTTAGTTTAATTTCATTTTCAAGTTTTGTATTTGCAATTTCATATTTTTACATATAGTTTTTTTTTTTAAGTTGCATGAAACACTGGTCTCAAACATCTAGTGGAAGATTAAAAAGAGAGTCATCATCACATTCATTGTTAGTCAGAATGGCTGAAAACTGATGAGTGGTAAATCTATCACTATTTCCCACTCATTTAACCTTATATTTTGTATAGTTTCTTGAGTATTATGAATATTTTGATGTGTTCTGTGCTATTTTGTAGATAAATAAAGTTTCAGGACATTCTGGAGGTGATTTGGGCCAAAACAGTGAAAATTGGACGAAAATGGCATTTTCGGTAATTTCTCGCGTCGCGACGCCTAAAGTACACCAGAGCTGCTAATGTGGGCCGGGTCAACGGGTCAGAATTTGAGAAGTTTGACTTTGGTAACATGCGCCGTTCCACGTGTCACCATGACATCCGATCTGCTAACGTGCACCGTGCCACGTGTCATCATCCTACGTTGCCGACAATTACTATTTCCACGTGTGCCACGTGTCATCCTACGTGTCGCCACGTCATCATCGGTCAACGAGTCAACTCTTCCACGCGTCTTGACATGTCATCATCCACATCAGCAGGTCAACCGAGTCAACATGCCACGTCATCATCAGCCAATCACAGCATGACACGTGTCGCCACGTGTCGCAATCCTATGGTGCCGACAATTTATCTCAGCCGCCTTGCCACGTCAGCGCCACGTCAACATCAATTATTGAGTTGTCAGCCGCCTCGCCACGTGTCGCATTATCTTCTTATCCGAATCGCCACGTGTCAAGCCGTCATTGTGCCACGCCTCACTGTTCCAGCGTCGCGACGCGCAAGCCTTTGGCGTCGCGACTCCCGAAGCCTACCCGCGCCTATAAATTCAGCTTCAAATTTCAGAATTTGTGGCACCACTCTCTCTCTTCTATTCTATATAAAGAGAGAGTTTCTCTCTCTAGTTTCTTTTAGTTTTTAGTTTTTTTTAAATTTTTAGTTTTGTAAATAATTTTAATTACGTTTTGTAATAATAGTAATTTACTTTTTACTTTTTACTTTTTACAGTTTTTACTATTCACTATGAGGAGGTAACTTCTCCAGCTATGGTGAATGGTAATTCTTTTACTGTTACTATTTAGATTAATCTCCCTTAAAAATAATATTCACTGTTTAAAATATTGACTTAAAAAGGATACCCCTATATTTGTCGGTTGGTAAATTAATTTTAATCTGGTTTAAACCTGACTAATCAAGGATACCGCCAGATTGGTCGGTTGGTAATTTAATTTTGGTTCCGCCTTATGGCTGGTTTATGGACAAATATTACCTCCTTAATGGCTGGTTGGACTTAATTTGACTTAATCAGGATACCGCCAGACTGGTGGTTGGTAATATTATCACAAGTTTATATATTATTTTATGGGAGATATCTAAATTAGTAGTAGTAAAAGTAATTCCTTTTACCTTAGCATTTTATTTATTTTACTTTTCAGCTTTTACTTTATGTCTTTTACTTTTAAGTTTTTACTAGCCCTAGTTATGTGTTAGTTTCTGGGGTTGTGATGAATTCTAATATCACCGGTTTATAAGGGGTTATTTTATAGTTTGGGTAATTTAAAGGTTTACTTATTAAGTCTTAAGCTTAATGCTTCTTGTTGTCTGATCACCAATAAGATTGATGTGGTAAATCTAAAATGAACTAGACATAGGGATTTTAGGTTTCATTCAGCCTTAGACTTAATAGCCCACGATCTTCCTGAGGATAGATAATCCTTTAATAGATTTCCTTACAGGATAGGAATATACCTGTCGGGCGGGGGTAGCCATAATTGGAACTTAAACTTAATGAATCCAGATAATTTGGTTGACATAGACATATGGTTCAATTGGGTTAAACTGGGTATTTGCGTCTGACCATCGACATAGGCTTTTGCATAATTTAGTGTTCCAGGTTAGTAAACCGATTTAACACAAACCATAAAATAATCACTTCATCTTTAAAATGATATTGGAAGAAATCACAACCCTAGATAGTTTTTAATATTCAATTTTCTTAAAACCTACTTTCGAACAATTTTATTTACTTGTTTTTAAATTTAGAATCGTCACCATTTCAAATCAATCAAACAACCTGTTAGATACTAGTAATCATTTGACCTCATAAAATTAATAGATTAGATATTAAGTCCTCGTGGGATCGATATTTTTATACTACTTGAACGATACGTGCGCTTGCGTTATACGTAGGTGTTTACGCCGGTCAAGTTTTTGGCGCCGTTGCCGGGACTTATTTATCTTTCTTTTACTATTAGTTTAGAGGTTAGATATCTTTACTTGTATCTAATTTCTTTTTACTTATTATTTTTGTTTTCTTGTGTTACAGGTTTTCAGAAACTACATGAGACGAACCAGATGCTTTGAACCCCGACCGCTTGACCCAGAAATTGAAAGAACCATCAGACAGTTGAGAAGGGAAAGGCGAGAAGGCCAGAAGCTTTAGTCAACATGGAACCTGAACCTTTGGAGGTTGCACCACCAATACCCATTCGAGATAGAACCATTCCGGTGTTGACATACTCATTTCATGTATTGTACTTCCTCCCTTACCAGAAATGCGGGTGACATCAAAACTTGCATTCAGATGATTCAGCAGACAATTCAGTTTGGAGGAAATGCAACTAAATCCTAATGCTCACATCAGCAACTTCCTGGAAGTTTGCGGCACTTTCAATTACAACCGAGCATTAGAAGAAGCAATGAGACTGCGTATTTTTCCATACTCCTTGAAGGACAGAGCTAAAGCTTGGCTACATTCATTACCAGCTGGTTCCATCACAACTTGGAACACTCTAGCCACCAAATTCCGTGCAAAGTACTTTCCACCACTAGAACAACAACAAACTGAGGAATGACATCACATCTTTTGTACAACAAGATTCAGAATCCCTTTATGAAGCTTGGGAAAGGTACAAAGATTTGCTCCGGAAATGTCCTCACCATGAGATTCCAAAATGGCTTCAAGTCCAAACTTTCTATAATGGAATTTCTGGACTAATGAGAACCACAATCGATGCTCTGCTAGAGAGGAGCATTGATGGCAAAATGAGAAGATCAAGCCTGGGACCTAATCGAAGAAATGGCCAACAACAATTCCTTATGGCCAACAGAAAGGAGCATGATTCAAAGATTTACAGAATTTTATGAAGTTGGAACCAATACAGCAGACAACACAAGCTGGATCAGATATGCAAATTCATGGAGACTCTTACCACTGGATCCACAAGTTCACCATATGGAGGAGCACCAGAACCAAACCAACTTGAAGAGACAGTGAATTATGTCAACAATTTTAACAGACAGGGGAACAATCCATATTCCAACACCTACAACCCAGGGTGGAGGAATCATCCTAATTTTTCATGGAGCAACAATGCAGGGCAAAAGAACTATCCACCACCTGGATTCCAGCAACATAAGAAAAGCCAGGAGCAGACAAATGAACCAGTGATGGCAGAGATGTTAGCTCAATTAAAAAGATATGAAGCTATGATTCAGAGCCAATCAGCTTCCATCAAAGCACTGGAGAATCAAATCGGACAACTAGCCAATGCTCAGAGTTACAGACCGCCAGGTAATCTTCCCAGCAACACAGAATCAAATCCAAGGAACCGAGGGAATGAGCAATGTCAAGCTATTACATTAAAGAGTGGTACTGAGATCAACAAAGATGTTGGAATCAAGGCAACAATTGAAGAAGTTCCAAAAGAAGCAGTTCCACAGATGGAGGAAAAAGAAGCAAAGGAAAAAAGAAAAAGACAGATCACTCCACCACCTTTTCCTCAGCGTCTTCAGAAAAACAAACTGGACAAACAGTTTGCTCGTTTCTTGGAGATTTTCAAAAAGCTGCACATTAACATACCATTTGCAGAAGCCTTGGAACAAATGCCCAGCTATGTAAATTCATGAAAGACATTCTTTCACAAAACGAAGATTGGGAGATTACGAGACAGTAGCTTTGACAGGAGAATGCAGTGCCATCATTCAGAGGAAACTTCCCCCGAAGTTGAAAGATCCTGGCAGTTTCACTGTACCATGCACCATTGGAGAACATTACATCGGTAAGGCTTTATGTGATTTAGGTGCCAGTGTTAATTTAATGCCTTTTTCTATTTACAGGAAACTGCAAATTGGAGAAGCAATGCCTACCTCGGTATCTTTGCAACTTGCTGATCGATCGCTCGCATTTCCAAGAGGAGTCGTTGAAAATGTGCTTGTCAAAGTTGACAAACTCATCCTTCCAGCAGACTTCATCATCCTTGACATGGAAGAAGACAAGAAGTACCTATCATTCTTGGGGAACCATTTTTGGCTACAGGTAAAACTTGATTGATGTGCAAAAAGGAGAACTAACCATGAAGTGCAGGACCAAGAAGTGACATTTAATGTTTTCAAAGCCATGAAATTCCCGAGCGATGAAAAGGAAGAAGAAGAATGCTTCAGAATTGATGTTGTTGATAGTATTGTTCAGAATACTGAGTCAAATCCCACAGATACACTTGAAGCTTGCATCACCAACATGACTGACATTGAGCTAGATGCTGAAATCCTGGAATGTATCAACTACCTTGACAAACCATTCCGATTCAAAGCAATCCACCAGTTGAAAGCTTGGAACTTCCAAAGAAAGATCGAATAAAGCCTTCGATTGAAGAACCACCGCAGCTGGAACTAAAGTTACTTCCGAGCCATCTCAGGTATGCATTTCTTGGAAACTCTTCTGAATTACCTGTTATTATTTCTTCTTCACTAACATTGGAGCAGGAAGAAAAGCTACTGAGAGTGTTACGAGAGCACAAAAGAACCATTGGCTGGACTATAGCAGACATTCGAGGCATTAGTCCATCATTTTGTCATGCATAAGATTCTGATGAACGATGAGTACAAACCCCAGTGGAGCATCAACGAATACTCAATCCAATCATGAAGGAAGTTGTGAAGAAAGAAATCATCAATGGTTGGATGCTGGCATCATTTACCCCATCTCAGATAGCACTTGGGTGAGTCTTATGCAGTGTGTGCCAAAGAAATGAGGAATTACTGTGGTCACCAATGAAAAGAACGAGCTGATTCCAACAAGAACAGTGACTGGAGGGAGAGTATGTATGGACTACAGAAAGCTGAATAAAGCCACGAGAAATATGACCGCTATTTATTGTCCAGTATACCATTGAATATGGGTAGAGGTTGGAAAGAGGTTCTAGGCTTTAGATCATGGGTACTAATTGTCTTCTGGAGAATTCAAGGTATAATCTGCCGCAGAAGATAGTATTAAGACCAATACATGTCCCTATGCTCCTTTTGCTTTGTCTTTCCGCATGATGCCAGCTGATTATGTAATGCCCCCGCCACTTTTCAAGCGTTTTGCATGATTGTTTCTTGACGTTTTCAATCAGATTGCTATTGCAGAAGATCAGGAGCTGTATGGTACTTTGGATTCATGGATATGTAATGACTTTTCGCGTTGCATGATGGTTATCGGCTGGAGCATGGATTCATGGTTCTTTTTCTGTGTTTGGAGATTCTTTTGACAATTGCTTGCAAAATTTGGAACATGTATTACAAAGGTGCGAAGATACAACCTGGTACTCAATTGGGAGAAATGCCATTTCATGGTACATGAAGGCATTGTTCTTGGACCCCGGATCTCACAAAATGGAATCGAGGTAGACAAAGCAAAGATTGAAACAATTGAAAAACTACATCCACCAACATCTGTCAAAGGGATTCGGAGTTTTCTCGAACATGCAGGTTTTTACAGGAGATTTATCAAGACTTTTCCAAGATTGCTAAACCTCTTTGCAATCTTCTGGAAAAGGATGTGCCCTTTCAACTTCACCAAAGAATGCTAGGAAGCTTTCGAGATCTTAAAACAGAAGCTGGTCTTTGCCCCATCATTGTAGCAGCACCAGACTGGACCCTTCCATTGAAGTGATATGCGATGCTAGTGATTTTGCTGAAGGTGCAGTTTTGGGACAATGCTAAGCAAAGATTTTTCACACCATTTACTACTCCAACGGAACTTTAAATGAAGCTCAACTCAACTACAAAACCACTGAAAAGGAGTTGCTCGCAGTTGTGTATGTTTTTGACAAATTTCGCTCCTATATGATGGTCCCAAGTGGTGGTCTACACAGATCATTCAGCAATCAAATATCTGATCACAAAGAAAGATGCCAAACCCAGATTAATCCATTGGATACTTCTTCTGCAAGAATTTGACGTGGAGATTCGAGACAGGAAAGAGACAGAAAATCAGGTGGCAGATCACTTATCGAGGCTCGAGACTGGAGAAACAGCTGGCAAAGAATTATCAATCAAAGAAACTTTTCCAGATGAACAGCTGTTTGCCATGAAACAACAGGAAGTCCCTTGGTATGCTGACTATGTCAACTACATTGTGTCAGGAAAATGGCCGTTGGAATGGACAACTCAGCAACGGAAGAAGTTCTTCAAAGAAGTCAAGCACTATGTCTGGGATGAACCGTACCTGTTTAAACGTTGTGCTGATCAATTATTGAGACGGTGTGTTCCACAGGAGGAGGTCAACAGTGCTTTGCAGCACTGTCATTCATCACCATATAGCAGACACTTCAGTGGGAACAAAACTGCAGCCAAAGTCCTTCAATCAGGTTTGTTCTGGCCGACTCTTTTTAAAGATGCTTATCTTTTTGCTTTTCAATGTGACAGGTGCCAGAGAACGGGGAATATTTCCAGGAGAAATGAAGGACCATTGCAAAACATTCTGGAAGTAGAGATATTCGATGTGTGGGGTATTGATTTCATGGGACCCTTTGTTCCATCATTTGGAAACCTGTACATCCTGGTTGCTGTAGACTATCTCAAATGGGTTGAAGCAATTGCACTACCATCCAATGATTCAAAAGTGGTGATCAAATTCCTGAAAAGAAACATTTTCACTCGGTTCGGAACACCTCGAACAATCATTAGTGATGGTGGCTCACATTTCTGCAACAGATACTTCGATGCACTCCTATCCAATACGGAGTTACTCACAAGGTTGCCACTGCTTACCATCCACAGTCAAATGGACAGGTTGAGGTTTCAAACAGGGAGATCAAGAGAATCCTATAAAGGACCGTTGGATCAACAAGGAGGGACTGGTCTACAAAACTGGATGACGCATTATGGGCCTACCGTACAGCTTACAAGACACCTATTGGTATGTCCCCATATCGATTGGTGTTTGGGAAAGCATGCCATCTGCCAATTGAGCTTGAACACAAGGTGTACTGGGCACTGAAGAAGCTAAATCTTGATTCACAAGCTGCAGGAGAGAAAAGACTTCACCAACTCAATAATTGGAGGAATTTCGCCTACAGGCTTATGAGAATGCCAGATTATACAAGGAAAAGACAAAAAATGGCATGACCGAAAAATAGTGCACAGACAGTTGGAACCAAGGCAGCAGGTGTTGTTGTACAACTCGAGGTTGAACTTTTCCCTGGAAAGTTGAAATCTAGGTGGTCTGGACCATTTGTGATCACTCAGGTTTTACCATATGGAGCTGTTGAGTTACTGGATCCTAATACCAACAACACATTCAAAGTTAACAGTCAGCGCGTCAAGCACTACTGGGGAGAATCATTTGAGCGACAAAAAGAAAGTGTCACACTTTCAAATCCAGCATAAACGTTCAAAGAAAGTGTCACACTTTCAAATCCAGCATAAACGTTCGAGCAGTCACGTCTAGCTGACGACGATTAAACTTAGCGCTCGCAAGGAGGCAACCCATGCAATTTTTGTATATATTGTGATTTGGTGTGATTTAATTTTGTGTGTTTAGTTTTTACAGATTAAGTCATTTCAAGATGGAAGAAGCTCTCGCAAATCTTCACAAGCAATTTCCTTCTCTCCCTCAAAAATCTCTAATGAAAGTTTACAAAGCTCGCTTGGAACGGATGAGGTTACTGATGATCCATGGTGTTCCCAATGACATTCGTTGGGTAATTGAAGCACATGTCCGATTGGCAGGTGAGTCTTCTGACTCTTTTATTTCACATCTGCCTGGTTTTGGAAGAAGCACCTATGCAAAGAAACGTAGAGCTAAACAAATGGGTTTTTGTTACAAATATGCACGATGGAATTGCAATACTCGTTGTCGTTCTTTAGGAATGGTGTCTGATAATCGCGAAGACAAAATTAAATTCAATAAGGATGGCTTGAGTAAGGAGTCTTTAGATGATATATCTTCAACTCTTGAGACGCATCCCAGTGGATATGTTCACATAGCCTTTCAAAATTACATACATAATTTCAAAAAGAAAGACAACAGTTAAGTCTCGGGAATCTGACTCAAAAAGACCCTGTTTGCCAATTTATAAGAAAATTGGATGAGAAGCTTGTCCCTGACGCATAGA
The DNA here is from genome assembly GCA_019454045.1 of Zanthoxylum bungeanum. NCBI lineage: Eukaryota > Viridiplantae > Streptophyta > Magnoliopsida > Sapindales > Rutaceae > Zanthoxylum > Zanthoxylum bungeanum. The sequence continues at coordinate 31,018 of SKCR01004880.1, read as the reverse complement.
CGTCGATCAAGCCGCTACTTTTCTTGTAAATATTATATCTCTTGTCTATTCCTAATAATTGTAATTTGTTTTGTTGTTTTCTTTTATTTTCTCCGACAGGATCCAGACCTTTTTGACTATCATGATTTGTTTAACTAATAATTGTCATTTGGCAGGTACTAGTGCTATTATTTTACTCACCCTTTCAGGTATTATAAATTCAACTCATCATTGCACTTTTGAAGACATCCAGAGTAAAACATGGAAGCCACTTCAAGAAGACGAGTTGAAAACATCTGTGTGTTTTTCGATAGTAGTGTTGGTACTAAACCACAATACGTAGAAGCAGCACAGGAATTGGGTCGAGTCTTAGCTGCAAGGAATATGCACTTAATATATGGCGGAGGCAATCTCGGACTTATGGGGATCGTTTCAAAGGCTGTACAGGAATGAGGCAGTCATGTTTTGGGAATCATCCCACAACCTTTGGCAGAGGCAAATCTTATTGGATCATCAAACGGAGAGGAACTGATCGTGCCAGGTATGTCTGAACGACTGGTAGAAATGATTAACCGTGCTGATGCTTTTGTCGCTTTGCCAGGTGGCTTGGGTACATTGGAGGAAATTTTTATTGTGCTATCTTGGGCGAACCTGAACATACACCAGAAACTGCTTGGACTGCTCAACATTGATGGATTTTATGATTTTTTTGTGTGTTTTTCTTGATGATGCTCGGAGAAATGGGTTTGTGTCGAAACCTTTGAAAGAACTCCTCTTTACTGCCAGAACTGCTCCGGATCTAATAGACCAACTCATAGCCTATGAACCACGAGTTGACCCTATCCTTTCAAAGATAAATTGGTCCGAGGACGATCGTGGTAAGAGGCGTAGGATTAATCTGGATCTTAACCTTTAATTTCCTGTAGAATTTCAGCTAACCAAGTATTATCTTCTAAACTCTTCTTCTACTGTTTAAGACACATTGGGGACAATGTCTAATTTAGGTTTGGGGGAGAGAATTAGTTGATCAGTACCTTGTTTTTAGTTTGTGTGTTGTTTTTTTTTTTAGTCCAAAATTTTCGAAAAATACAAAAACAATTGCAAAATTTTCAAAAAAATTACAAAAATATTTTACGTTTTTGTGTTTTGACTAAAAGGTGAAATTGGTAAGAGATAGCTGAGTAATGATTTTTCACTCCTGAGACGTATCTCAAACCTATTTCGAAACAAGTTAATTTTTGTTTATCTCATTTTGAATTATTTAATTTGTGAATTCTCCTTAAAACTGACTAAAATGAATCTTTATATGCTCAGTTGACAGATATTATCAACATACATAGTAACATACGGACATGAGCTAAAATTGAAAAGTTTGTAATATTCAGTGTCTAGTTTAATTGGAGGAAGCATCTCAAAAAGTAATGGAGTAAAAAAAATAAAAAAATAAAAAATAAAAAAACGTCTGAGATCCGAGTTATTAAGTCTGTAAGGGTGTTTTAACACCTAGTGCCCTAAAGCCAACTGGTTTGGGAGTCACTGGCCCAAAGCTGGTTACATGGATCAAAGATGCTGCAAAAATATATATATCTGAAGTCTGAGTAATTAAGTCCGTAGGGGTGTCTTAACACCTGGTGCCCTAAAGCCAACTGGTTTGGGAGTCACCGACCCAACACTCGCTACATAGACGGAAGATATTGTATATAAATAAAAAAATAGAATAGAAAAAAAAAAGAAAAAAATTCAGAAAAATGAGAAAAATTATTCCATTGCTACAAAAAGGTGTGAAATCTGATAGAACTTTAGGACAAAAATATTACTCTCTTATCAACTGCACTTATGACTGTTGTGGGCAAAAATAAGTTGTTTAATATTTTGTTGGTTATGTATATGAAGAATGGTAAAAATAATCGGAGAATTTACTTATTCAGTAATTTAGAATAAAACAAAACAACTAGTAACTTGGAGTAGAAGTTTCACCTGATTAGTCACTAACATCTTTATTCTCTTTTCGCTTGTCTTTTTGCTTTTGTGTGCATTAGTTTTACTATCTTTTTACTTTTGTAAAATGTTTGTGGATATCATTGTTGTAAACCATCACGAGACTACAACTCGTCCACTAGGGACACCTAGGGGTTTAAAGGCTTGTTGCATATGCTAAATGCAACCGTGATCCCTACGAAAGTGGCTTAGTTTAATTTTAATTGTTTCTTGTATTTTTATTTTGTTGTTCTGCTCGAGGACTAGCAAAATGTTAGGTTTGGGGGTGTGATGAGCGGAAAATATATCAATATTTACCGCCCCTTTAACTTAATATTTAGTTTAGTTTCTCGGGTTTGATGAACGTTTTGATGTGTTTTAGTTTATTTTGCAGATAAAATAATATCGGGTCTCAATGAAATCATTTAGGATGAAATATGGGTCAAATAAGGGCAATTATTGGACTTGATATATTAATTTTGGAGATTGGAAACTTGAAAGGGCGTTTTGACGAAGTGCAGTTTTGGGAATTCCAGTTTTGCGCATCTGTCGTATTTTGGGCATAACTGTTTACTCAGATATCGGATTGAGCTGATTCAAGTTCCAGATTAAATAAGACTTAAAGATCTACAACTTTTAAAGAGAAAATATTTTCTAATTCTGAAGATTTCATGACCGAAATTGATGAATCATCCAGAAGTGTGTGATGTGTAATTATTAAAGTCATTATCAATCATTTTCAAAGCAAAATATAAATTAATAAATAATTAATAAAAATTATCAAATCAACACCAAACAAGATAAGCAATTAGTGGAGCAATTATGGATTTGGTGGAGTAATTAGTGGAGAAATTAATAATGGATTTGGTGGAGAATTTGATTGATGATTTGATATAGGCAAAATTTTGCCTATAAATACCAAGCCATTTCATTTGTAAAATTCATACTTTCTTCTAAGGAATTCCTTAAGAATACTAAGAAGATTGTATCTTATTTGTTTATTTACAGCTTTCAGTAATTAATTTCCGCTTTCGCACTTTCTTTTCTTTACTTTTCAGTTTTTACTTTCCGCAATTTACTTTTACGCACAGTACTTTTCTTTCTTTAATTTTCAGTTTTTACTTTTCAGTAATGAGGAGGTAACTCCCCTTTGCTGGGGTAAAAGGTAAAACTTTTATTACTAATATTTAGATTAATCTCCCTTAATTATAATATATAAACTAGTTAAAACCTGACTTAACGAGGATACCGCCATATTGGTCGGTTGGTAATTATTTAAATTGGTTTTAACCTGACTAAACTGGATATCGCCTGATTGGTCGGTTGGTAATTAATTATTAATTTGACTTAATCTGGATACCGCCTATATGGCTGGTTGGTAATTATCATGCAAAGTTAATATATTAAGGGAGATATCTAAAATAGAAGTAATAAAAGTTGATCATTTTACCTCCGCATTTTCTTTTATTGTAATTTTACTTTATTTACTTTTCAGCAATTTACTTTTCAGCAATTTACTTTTTAGCAATTTACTTTCAGCATTTACTTTTCAGCATTTAATTTTCAGTATTTAATTTCAGCATTTACTTTTCATCATTTAATTTTCAGTATTTAATTTTCAGTATTTTACTTTATGTCTTTTATTTTATTTAAGTTTTTTACTACCCGTAAATATGTGTCGTAACTAAGCCAGTTATTTGGGGTATTGATGAAATCCAATATCACCGGTTTATAAGGGGTTAAATTATAGTTTGGGTAATTTAAAGGTTTACTTATTAAGTCTTAAGCTTAATGCGTCTTATTAATTGGCCACTAATAAGATTGATGTGGTAAATCTAAAATAAACTTGACAAATGAATTTTAGGTTTCAGCCTTAGACTTAATAGCCCACGATCTTCCTTGAGGATAGATAACCCTTTAATAGATTTCCTTACAGGATAGGAATATACCTGTCGGGCGGGGGTAGCCATAATTGGAACTTAAACTTAATGAATCCAGATAATTTGGTTGACATAGACATATGGTTCAATTGGGTTAAACTGGGTATTTGCGTCTGACCATCGACAAAGGCTTTTGCATAATTTAGTGTTCCAGGTTAGTAAACCGATTTATTACACAAACATAAAATAACCACTTCATCTTTAAAATGATATTGGAAGAAATCACAACCCTAGATAGTTTTTAATATTGAATTTTCTTAAAACCTACTTTCGAACAATTTTATTTACTTGTTTTTAAATTTAGAATCGTCACCATTTCAAATCAATCAAACAACCTGTTAGATACTAGTAATCATTTGACCTCATAAAATTAATAGATTAGATATTAAGTCCTCGTGGGATCGATATTTTTATACTACTTGAACGATACGTGCGCTTGCGTTATACGTGTGTGTTTACGCCGGTCATAAATGTAATGCCTTGGTATGCTAATATTGTCAATTTTCTTGCGACAGGAAAGATACCCCCAGACTGGAGCCAACAAGATAAGAGGAAATTTTTGACCGAAGTCAAAAGATTCTACTGGGATGATCCTTATCTGTTTAAATGCTGCCCTGATCAGATTTTTCAGACGATGCATACCTGACAGTGAGATAAGTTGTGTTATTCAATTCTGTCATTCAGAAGCATGTGGAGGTCATTTCTCATCTAAGAAAACCGCTGCAAAAATCTTACAGTGTGTATTTTATTGGCCCACCATTTTTAAAGATACATACACTTTCTGCAAAACTTACGAAAATTGTCAAAAGTTGGGATCTATTTCAAAAAGAAACATGATGCATTTAAATCCCATCATTGTCATCGAAATCTTTGATTGTTGGGGGATAGATTTTATGGGCCCATTTCCACCATCCTTTGGATTTTTATATATTTTAGTTGCAGTCAATTATGTTTCAAAATGGGTCGAGGCAATTCCTTGTCGGAATAATGATCACAGAACTGTGATCAAATTTTTAAAAGAAAACTTGTTGAGTCGATTTGGAATTCTTCGGGCCATAATAAGTGATGGAGGTAAACACTTTTGTAATAGACCTTTTGAATCCTTAATGAAAAAGTATGGAGTCACACACAAAATTTCCACCTCTTATCACCCTCAGGCAAATGGACAAGTAGAATTAGCAAATAGGGAAATTAAACAAATTCTAGAAAAAACGGTTAACCCAAATCGCAAAGATTGGTCTCTTCGACTAACTGATGCACTCTAGGCATATCGAACATCTTTCAAAACATCCTTGGGTATGTCTCCCTATCGTCTAGTTTATGGAAAGCCTTGTCATTTGCCAGTAGAACTTGAGCATAAAGCATTTTGGGCTATTAAAGCATTTAATTCAAACCTTGAAAATGCTGGTCATGAACGTAAATTGCAACTAAATGAAATTGAAGAGTTAAGGAATGATTCATATGAAAATACGAAAATTCTTAAAGCCAAAACTAAAGCCTTTCATGATAGTCGAATTTCACGAAAAATATTTGAAGTTGGTCAAAAGGTTTTGCTTTATAATTCTCGTCTTCATTTATTTCCTGGAAGTTAAAATCCAAATGGAGTGGCTCATTTATTGTGAAACACGTTTACCCATACGGGGCTATTAACATTGAGAATCCTAGGGACGGTGATGTATTTAAAGTAAATGGACAACGTCTGAAACCCTTTTTGGAGTACTCAAAATTTCAAGAAACTTTTTTCCTGTCAGACCCAATATACCTTGATTGATGTAGTTTCTTTCATGTTCTGTTTAATATTTCTATAATTTCCATTGTTCTTAGTTTTGTAGTGTTCTTGTTCTTTTATTTTATCTCACACCCCGGTAAAGCAGCGGATAACGGTACTCCGTGACTCAAGTCGGTTATTTCAGTTTCCTAAAAATACTGATACCCTACAAACTAAGGCATGGAAGAAACTCTCGCAACCCTCCATAAATATTTTCCTGCACTTCCCCGAAATGCTCTGATTAAAATTTACAAAGCCCGCACAAAAAGATTGAGAATTCTTATGATTTATGGTATTCCTAATGATATTCGTTGGGTAATCGAAGTAAGGGTTCGTTTGGCAGGTGAGTCACCTGACTCCTTCATTCCTTACATGCCTGGTTTAGGGAAAAACACCTATTCTAAAAAATGAAGAGCTAACTATTTGTTATAAGTGTGCACGTTGTACGTGCAACACTCGTTGTCGTACTTTAGGAATGGTGTCTGATAATCGTGAGGATAAAATACAATTCATTAGGGATGGACTGAGTAAGGAGCCTTTTGATGATATATCATTGACTCTTGAGACGCATCCTAGTGGATATGTTCATCGTGAAATTCTCAGATTACGCACACAATTTCATAAAGAAAGACAACCATACAGTCTCGGGAATCTGACTTTAAAAGACCCTGTTTGCCAATTTATAAGAAAATTGGATGGGAAGCCTATCCCCGACCCATAGAGGGCGTTCAAGCCGTTACTGGATGTAAAACCAGAGGAAGATGTGAGCCACAACCACAACTACCAGTACAAATTATTGCATTGATTTTCTTTACTTTAAATTACTGTTTTCCTTTACTTTTTGCCGACAGTATCTAACATTTTTTTTTCACGATCTATTTTTATGATATTTATCATTTTCCAGATATTAGTGCATTTCTCACTCACCCTTTTCAGGATCCATAAATTCAGCTCATCATTTCCATTTCCTCAACACATCTAGCTAAGAGAGGCAGCACAAATGGAGACAACTTCAAAACGACGATTCACTAATATCTGTGTATTTTGTGGAACTAGCTCCGGAAATAAACCAGAATTTGTTGAGGGAGCACGAGAATTGGGTCGAGTTATGGCAAACAGAAATATGCACTTAGTATATGGCGGTGGCAATCTTGGATTGATGGGGTGTATTTCAAAAGCTGTACAAGAATGTGGAAGTCAAGTTTTGGGGATCATCCCAAAACCTTTAACAGAAAGCCACATCATCGGAAAATCAAATGGAGAAGAATGTATTGTCCCAGGGAAGTCTGAAAGACTCACTGAAATGATCAATCATGCTGATGCTTTCATCGCTTTACCAGGAGGGCTCGAAACGTTGGAAGAAATATTAACTGAGATTTTTACATTAGAAAGCTTAAGGAAATCGGACACTGTTTATCTGAGATTCGAGCAATTAAGCCCGTAGGGGTGTCTTAACACCTAGTGCCCTAAAACCAACTGGTTTGGGAGTCACTGGCCCAAAGATCGATATATGGATTGAAGATATATTTTAGACAATGCTTATCTGAGATCCGAACAATTAAGCCCGTAAGGGTGTCTTAACATCTAGTGCCCTAAAACCAACTGGTTTGGGAGTCACTGGCCCAAAGTTCGATACATGGATTGAAGATATGTTTATAAATAAACTTTCACTGCCAAAAAAAAGTGTAAACTCTAATATAATCTTAGGACAAAAATATTACTCTCTTTTCAATAAATACTTGTGATATTGTGGGCACAATATATTGATTAATACCTTGTTTTATGAGTATATTAAAGAATGGTAAAAAAAAGTACAGGAGAAGTCATTTATTTGATTATTCAGAAAAAAAGAAAATAATTGTTGACTTAGATAAGAATTTTTCTTCCGCTTGAATTACTAGGGACTAGTAATAAGCTGGTTGGGGGGTGTGATGAATACTAAAAAGTGCATATTTATTAAACGATAAGTTAATCATTTTACACTTATAATTTCACTAATCCCCTTAAATTGACACATTTGTGTAAATATTTTAAAGTTATGCTTTAAGTGCTTTTACTGTGTTATTTTATGTTTTTGTCAAGAAAAATACTGCTCGGAAGCTCGACGGGACAAATCAGACATGAAAAATATATTTTGCAAGCACGTCGTAAAATCTGCAAGCACGTCGTAAAATCAACAAGCATGTCGTAAAATCTGCAAGCACGTCGTAAAATCGGCAAGCATGTCGTAAAATCTGCAAGCACGTCGTGACACGTGGAACCTTTACGTCGCGACATGTGTCCTCAACGTGGCTTCACCATTCTCTGACACGTGTCCCCAACGTGGCTTCACCATTCTTTTACACGTGTCCACAACATGCATTCGCTGGTCTGGGCGGTGAATTTGCCTATAAAAATGAGCATCCGGCATTAGAAATTTTCATACTTTCTTTCTTGATCATCATCTGTAATCCTTAGAGAGAGAGAGTGTCTGTTTGTTTACTTAAAGCTTTTTGTAATGTTTTTTTCTTTCAATAATAAAAGTACGAATAAATGTTTTATTACAAAATGAGTAGCTAATTTCTTTTCTGCTGGAGTAAGGGTGAAGCTTTTATAATGAGAACATAAATTAAACTCGCTTTTATTATAATAAATAAATTGAAATATAATGATTAAAACTTGATTTAAATCTAGATTAATTATTGACAATCTTTATACCGCATTTATGGCTGGTTTTATCTTTATACCGCCTTTATGGCTGGTTTTATCTGTCTACCGCCTTTATGGCTGGTTTTATCTTTATACCCCTATCCGCCTTTATGGCTGGTTTTATATGTCTACCGCATTTATGGCTGGTTTTATCTTTATACCGCATATATGGCTGGTTTTTATACGATTTTGACATAATTAAGTACCTTGGTAGGACTTGTTATAGACAAACGGTATCACCGCCTTTATGGCTGGTTTTCTATTTTTGGCATGCTTGGTACCTTGGTCGGACTAATTATTGACAGAAATGACTACCGCTTTTATGGCTGGTTCTTTAATTAGCATAATTAATTCTTGTAATAAATTAAGTGGGTATAAAAAGACATTTATAAATTATTATAAGCGAGATTTATAAATGTTTAAAAGACTAAAAGTGGATCCCTAACTCCAGTATTTCCTTCTATTACTGTATTTCAACCTAAAATCCTCCAACTACTTCAACAAAGCAAACTTTTCATTCCCGTACTGTTAAATATCTATTTTGCTAATCTATTCTCTGTGGATCGACCCCGGACTCACCGGTTATTTTATTACTTCGACACTCTTATACTTGGGAGTAAAAGACCACTTTTCGAGCGTGTCAGCCATCTCTTTCATTCATCTCTTCGAGCCAACGTAGCTTTCCTTTCTCTCGTGAGTAAGTCTATCAAAAATCCTTTGTTCAACAATTCTAGGACTTCAATCTTAATGCCACACATTCAGCTGTAGTATGGCCGTAATCTCGATGGAATTCACACCACTTTCTGGTGTCCTTCTTTGTGGCACTTTTTTTTGGGGCGTGGGGGCCATTTTACCTCATTTCCCATATTCTTTAGGACTGAAACCAACTCTCATGGGGAGATTGTAAAATTATAGTCTGAGATCCTAGGTCTGCTTGCTGGCGTTATCTCTTGGGTTTTGTAAGGTCGAGGTTGTCTATCAAAATCTTTGTGGAAATGTCTAAGCTCTCTTCTTTTTTGGTGTTGGGGTTGGTGCTCAGAGCGCCAATCCGGACTGTATTTATGTCTGATTCATGAATACGAACATCCCCTTATTCCATAATATTACTTATTTATGGTTGCACCTCTTGTTTTATATACGTATTCGATCTGATTACGATTAGATTGAAACTAAATGTGGTTTAGTGATATGTATATATTAGACAAAGGCCCGATAATATATAATGCAGTACACAGTTACAAAGTTAGTTTGTAATTGACATTGGGAAGTGTCACTGCTATATTATATTATCAAACATAGTTCCTGGTCAAGATTTGCTAACACGGGTCGGTTAGTCAAATCTGTTGAGACCAGTACATGTCGTATATCGAGACTTGGTCCGATGGTTTATCCCAATGAACCATGAGTCTAGGGAGACTCGTATAGACGTGTAGGTGTTTATAGTGGATAAACACTGAACGGCTCACCGAAGATTCTTAATGGATGGTACGCCAACGTCAATAAGAATCTTCTCGGGTTGAGTAGCATAGTGGTCCTTCGACTTGAGATACCACTGTGGATGTATGAGACATCCTCCACACTTAGATGGCAGTCACGTCACCGATCTATTTAGATCAGACCTCCGCCTGTTCGTTGGGTGTGGATCGATCCTCAGGATATCCTGTGTGTGTCAAGATAGGATCCGTCAGTTCTGTGTACAGAGCATAGGTAGTCCATATATTATTAGCAGTCTGTTAAATCTGTGGCCACAGTATACATCGGAAGTAAGTTCCGAGTGTTATTTAAATATTGCTAATAGATACGTCGACGAGATAATACCTATAGAGATTTGACGTTTACATCTATATCTCTGGGATTATCTGGATACCTGTGACGGAGGGATTATACGTAAGCAATGACCTCGACCTGTATGATTCAGCTAGTTTATCTGTGATCATCATAATCTACGGGTGGATAGATTATGCACATGAAATTGGATTTCGTGACAGATATACCTGAATCTAGAGAGTCTCAATAATGAAACATACTCGTAGAGCACTAGAGCAACATTTATGAATAATGATGATTATTTATAAAGTCGTTTAAAGGTTAAACGCAAAATACATGCTTAGGGACCCGATAGTCCTTTCCTTAATTATTGTGTATTTACATTTAATACTTGATTAATTTAAATACACATTAATTAATAGTCAAATTGAGATATTTGACTAATATCATAAATGTATATATGTATTTAATATTTAATGTAAATATAATACATATATTTAATATATTTGTATTTAATTAATTAATTATTTATTTAATTGTTAAATGATTAATTAATTAAAATATAAATATTTTAAGATTTAGATATTTGTTTTAAGGCTTAGTTGCCTTTGTTGACCAAGTGATAAATATCTAATAAAGTGGTTTTTAGATATTTAAAAAATCAACTTGATCAAATTAATGTGAAATGATTGAAATTATATTTCTTGTATTTGGCATGGCCAATTTCGGCCAAGACACTTATGATACATATTATTGATTTTTCATTTCATTTTATTCTTAACCTAATACACTTTAAAGAAAAACTCCATTAATGGAAGCAAATGAAGCTTGTGAGAAAGAAAGAAGAAATCAAAGAAAGCTTGGATTTTAGTGAGTTTTTCCAACTTGCTATTAGAAAGGAAAATGTTCCTTAGGATCTAGGCTTTAACATATGATGTTCTTAGGTTATTTCTTTCTTTATTCTTGTGTTTTTGTTGATGGAAGTTTTGATGGAAGTGTTGAGCATGTATGATGAAGGAAGGTTGTGACTATTGTAGTTATAAGCTTTCTTTAAGGTTTTGGAAACCATGTTGCTAATCTAGAGTTGTTGACCCACTCTTAGATGACCTAGATTTGATCTTGAGTTGTTTCATTGTGTTGAGACTTTGATTGGATGGAAGAAAGATGATTAAAGTAATTGATTTAACCAATTTGGTCTAATTTGTCCAATTTGAGAAATTGAAAAATTATGGTTCATGAACAATTCCAAATTTGGGGCTTTTCATATATGTTGTGTATTTGGATGTGTATATGATGCATATAAAGTTTCATGTTGATTGGATTACATCTTGATGTGTTTTGAAGCATGAAATGACAAAGTGCACATTTGGCACCCAATGGTGCATTCGGCCAAGTGAGTGAAATTTGGGGATTTGGTTGCTTTTGGTGTTTTGATGTTTTGAACATGCTAAGTTCATCTTAGAAATGATTTAGAATCATTCAAAATTGATTAGATCAATATTAACAATTTCGGACTAAAATACCAAAGTAAGGGTAATTGGTAAATTCACCTAAATATGATTTATTGAATTTTATTTCATAATTTGATTATTGGATAATTAAATAAATATGTTTATTTAATTAATCCGAGAAAAAGTTTTGAAATCGGAAGATACGATCTTCCGCCGCTTCCGCTGCGTTACCGGATATTCCCCCTAAAACCCCTACAAAATGGTATCAGAGCAAGTCTGATTCTAGGCCTCCATAAATGATTAGCTTGTTTTATTCAATGTTTAATCATGTTTTCTTGACTTTATACATGTATGTTATAATCTAATTTGATTAGATTTAGGGTGTATGACACTTAATGGAATATCCCTGCTTAATAAGGTTTTAAAGTAACTAGTATTTGGAATACTTGTTTCTTGGTCCGTCTTGTCAATACGGTTTATAAATATCTTTCCGTTGACTACATCCGAGACCGTGCCTCTGCTGTGAGGATGTAGCTGATAGAAATTTATTTATGCCGAATGTATATTAGATACTAGATAAATTCAAGCGAAAGCGGAATCCTGAACGTGCCCTAGCTGTCAGGGTTACGCAAGTAACTTGAGTTTATCATTGACAAGTTTGACCTTGGTACGTCTCCTTGTGGGCCTGCCTTCGCAGCGACAACGAGAAACGACCAGGACCGGAACCCAGGAGTCACTAGTGAGTGATTGACAATAAGTTGTCTACCTGTGAATATACGTCGGCGAGACCGTGCCTCTGCTGTGAGTCGAAATATATTCATGGGGTCCTCTTCCCATTATGGAATTCGATTTAATTATTGAATTCTCGTCTTTCCGTTGGGGATTACGGCATTACGTAAAAATAGTGGGAGGCACTGCTAAGTTTAAAATATTCCATAACTTAGGCAGTGTATATTATTATGGAAATTGCCGCTTGTTTGTTTCCTTATTCTATAGTAGATAGAATTAAACTTTTATTTACTGCACACATATTTTGATATGTTATCTGACTAGACTCTTGGTTGCAGTTATTCTAGAATAGGTTCTAGATACTACTAGACTAGGATATTATTAGATTGGTCTAAACCATCAGGAACTATTGTTCCGATTTTCTTCAAAAATAAAGATGGTTAATGACTTAGTTTCTAAGTCATGATAGATAATCTAGATAAATATCCCCTTTATGATATAATACTTTAGAGACAATAGTTTCTTATGCAGTAAGAATTGACTTGAATTAGTTCATGTCTCGAGATTCTTGACTGGCATTTAGAAAGCCCTATTAGGTATTTGTTTATCTAGTAATGACGTTTCTAAGCTTTAATTACCTTTAGAGGTAATGTGTCTGACACAATTTGCTAATCAGTTATTTACAATTGTTGTGAATAGTTGAATGCAAATAGTAAAGCTAAAGAAAGGAGATGCGTATATTTGTGTATAGAAAATGATTTTCACAATACTACAACTATAGGTATTGGATACCAGATCTCCCGTCTAGTTATTTGAAATATTGGTTAACGATTGTTTTGATATTTGATATCGGAACTTGCGACTATTGGATATTCACTTGTTCTTTATAAACAATTGTTATATTTTATTATAACTAGTAGTGTCATTGACGTAGAGATAAACATTAAGAAAAATTATTCGGTAAAGTAAATAATTTAGAACGGTGCTTTATGAGTTTAATCACTTAAGCATTGGATGCTTATTCCGTATGGTAAATGATGGTTTGATACTAGATCACACTACACATCCTTATCCATTTAATGAATATTGTATTCAGGAAAGTGATTAAGATCTCGTTTAACCAATGATTGTTATTGGACCACCAAATTTATTTAACTGATATATTGGATGTATGTAGTTTTATAAATATAATTGCTTAAGGTAGTTTTCTTTATTTCGTAACTTAGTTGATGAATTGTCATAACTTAGTTACGTGTTTCTGAAGGAACACATATTGAAAGTCTTGAAAGTATCAAGTACTTTCAATCCGTTCTGATGAAACGTAGATTGAACATTTTTGACTTGTTCAAATATATTCAATCTAAAGGTTTTAGAGAATTCTATCCTCAAAATTCATAACATGTCTTTGAACTGTTCAAAGATCTTTGATACGATCAAACGTATGAATTTAAAGCAATTAGTTCTAAGGTTATTTAGTGAATATGATTCATATTCAATATTATTCTTCCATGATTCCATCTTGATGGAATTAAGTAGTGGGAGCAATCGAATCCTATATGATTTGATTCGTCTGATATTGAATGTTATCGAATTAGTTTCAATACTCTTGGGATTATACTCCAGTAACACTAATTCGTCTCTTTAATTAACGTTCCATTATTTTCTACAGTTGCATATATGATATGTATAGGTAGAAAATTTGAATCTTGAAAAGTTTGAGATTTCAATCTTTCTTTTATATAATAGTTATACAATGGAAATTACTTACACCTCAGAGGTATAAGTAAAAGTTTATCGTTTATTCTGTTTAATAGAATATTGTATTCTATTTAATAGAATATCTTTCCTACGATTCTAAGTAATAAAATCGTTTTATTACTTGGTGTGTAACATCAGATGTTAACTATTGTAGAAAATACTTGACTTATTGAAGTCAAATGTGAGAATGATAAATTATAAATGGAACTATGTAATTAATAAGATGAAACAACCCTTATACATCTTCCGTGCAAGTCCAATAGGATAACAGAATCATTCACGAGTATTTGATACTTAATGGTTCCGTTGTTTTTTATTGAAGAAAAATTATCCTATGACTTTTAATGGAAGCGATATTTGATATCGATTCTGGAAGTTCACCATTGAACCTTACATCTAAGATTGTTCATAGCTTACTATGATCAAGTTTTGAACTTGATTAAGCTTTCATTATGAATTAGTTCATGATATGTGCTAATTGTTTGCGCAGCGAAAGCATTGTGAGCTTGTTAAATGTTTGACCTTTACAGTATGACAGTGAGAAATGTTATACTCAGCAATCTATTGTAGATTCTGAGAAAACTTATCTCTAGTCACACTAAATGAACAATTTAAGATATATTGGTTAATGTTGATTATAAACTGTATGTTTTAGCTAAAGAATGCAAAGTGGCGTTTTTGGATGACTTATTCGGATAAGAGATCAGTTGTGATTTCCTTATTTGAAGAGTTCATTCTGGAATGGCCCTAGAGTTTGTGTTCTGCTGAAATTGCAGTTTAGTGTGCTAGCTTATAGAGCCTATTGTAGACTCGGATAAGTCTTCCAGAAATATGTGTTCTCTATTTTTGATATCGTCAGATTGTCTGATCTTGTCAAAGTATATAGAATACATATGTGATAAAAGGGTTAGTGGGAGCGTACAAATTACTTTCTAGTGTTATATATCCTAACGACATTATCATTATTATAGTAATAATGAGATGTTTGTGAGGTAAAAGATTTACCTAAGTCTTCTTTACTCCGTGAAATCAGTGGGAGTAGTCTCTGTTATATTTGATATAAAGTTTTATATAAGATATAAAACCAAGAGACTTGTGAGATACTCCTATTATTCGTACATTAGATATGATCTAATAAAGGACATAACTAGGCTATCTGTATGACAGTTAGTATAACTGTTGGACAGTTATTGTGTGTCTTATATAAAGTATTCATCTTTCGTAAAGGATGATTCCTTTTTCGAAAGAGATATTGATTAGAATGTCTAGTCAATCTTATGTATCATTTGATGATGACATAATAAATACTTTATAATGTGCGATTATAGATATTGATTTAATCGTAATTGTTACGAGTTATTTTGACATCCTATAGACCATATGATGGATCTCGAAACACGTTCTTTGTGATCTTTGAGATATTAAGAACGAGTTTCTAATTCATGGAGAATACAGTCTGCAACCATTAGGGTCATATTAGTTTTGAGACTAATTATGACGTTAGACAGTCTACGTCATAAAGAGTCACAAAAGATGCAGTGGGAGTGTCACGAAGGATTCTACTTTTATAGTGGAATTAAATGCAACTTATAAAGTATTGGCTTATGAAGTTGCATAGTGACCTTATAAAATAGAAGTTTTGAATTGGTGTTGTGCTTGCGGTTGTCCTTATAATATTTTTGGATTTGATCCCTAAATACTTGGACAACTTAGTAGCTGTAGCATAATACAGATATAACATCCATTTCATATTAATGTATAATTTAGATTCTACAAAATATGAATGATGCTGACTATGGGAAACGATAGAGTTTGTTTGACAAACTCGATATTTCATAGCGGACTTGTTTCTTACCTCTTAAGTACTGGGTGAGCTTTTGAGGGCCATGTGCATACGATGCACATTGAGACGTGTATATGATACCGTGGATTGGCACTAGAGCAAGTGGGAGAAATTGTTGGGGTTGGTGCTCAGAGCGCCAATCCGGACTGTATTTATGTCTGATTCATGAATACGAACATCCCCTTATTCCATAATATTACTTATTTATGGTTGCACCTCTTGTTTTTATATACGTATTCGATCTGATTACGATTAGATTGAAACTAAATGTGGTTTAGTGATATGTATATATTAGACAAAGGCCCGATAATATATAATGCAGTACACAGTTACAAAGTTAGTTTGTAATTGACATTGGGAAGTGTCACTGCTATATGTATATTATCAAACATAGTTCCTGGTCAAGATTTGCTAACACGGGTCGGTTAGTCAAATCTGTTGAGACCAGTACATGTCGTATATCGAGACTTGGTCCGATGGTTTATCCCAATGAACCATGAGTCTAGGGAGACTCGTATAGACGTGTAGGTGTTTATAGTGGATAAACACTGAACGGCTCACCGAAGATTCTTAATGGATGGTACGCCAACGTCAATAAGAATCTTCTCGGGTTGAGTAGCATAGTGGTCCTTCGACTTGAGATACCACTGTGGATGTATGAGACATCCTCCACACTTAGATGGCAGTCACGTCACCGATCTATTTAGATCAGACCTCCGCCTGTTCGTTGGGTGTGGATCGATCCTCAGGATATCCTGTGTGTGTCAAGATAGGATCCGTCAGTTCTGTGTACAGAGCATAGGTAGTCCATATATTATTAGCAGTCTGTTAATCTTGGCCACAGTATACATCGGAAGTAAGTTCCGAGTGTTATTTAAATATTGCTAATAGATACGTCGACGAGATAATACCTATAGAGATTTGACGTTTACATCTATATCTCTGGGATTATCTGGATACCTGTGACGGAGGGATTATACGTAAGCAATGACCTCGACCTGTATGATTCAGCTAGTTTATCTGTGATCGTCATAATCTACGGGTGGATAGATTATGCACATGAAATTGGATTTCGTGACGGATATACCTGAATCTAGAGAGTCTCAATAATGAAACATACTCGTAGAGCACTAGAGCAACATTTATGAATAATGATGATTATTTATAAAATCGTTTAAAGGTTAAACGCAAAATACATGCTTAGGGACCCGATAGTCCTTTCCTTAATTATTGTGTATTTACATTTAATACTTGATTAATTTAAATACACATTATTAATAGTCAAATTGAGATATTTGACTAATATCATAAATGTATATATGTATTTAATATTTAATGTAAATATAATACATATATTTAATATATTTGTATTTAATTAATTAATTAATTATTTAATTGTTAAATGATTAATTAATTAAAATATAAATATTTTAAGATTTAGATATTTGTTTTAAGGCTTAGTTGCCTTTGTTGACCAAGTGATAAATATCTAATAAAGTGGTTTTTAGATATTTAATCAACTTGATCAAATTAAATGTGAAATGAAATTGAAATTATATTTCTTGTATTTGGCATGGCCAATTTCGGCCAAGACACTTATGATACAAGTATATATTGATTTTCATTTCATTTTATTCTTAACCTAATACACTTTAAAGAAAAACTCCATTAATGGAAGCAAATGAAGCTTGTGAGAAAGAAAGAAGAAATCAAAGAAAGCTTGGATTTTAGTGAGTTTTTCCAACTTGCTATTAGAAAGGAAAATGTTCCTTAGGATCTAGGCTTTAACATATGATGTTCTTAGGTATTTCTTTCTTTATTCCTTGTGTTTTTGTTGATGGAATTTTTGATGGAAGTGTTGAGCATGTATGATGAAGGAAGGTTGTGACTATTGTAGTTATAAGCTTTCTTTTAAGGTTTTGGAAACCATGTTGCTAATCTAGAGTTGTTGACCCACTCTTAGATGACCTAGATTTGATCTTGAGTTGTTTCATTGTGTTGAGACTTTGATTGGATGGAAGAAAGATGATTAAAGTAATTGATTTAACCAATTTGGTCTAATTTGTCCAATTTGAAGAAATTGAAAAATATGGTTCATGACCGATTCCAAATTTGGGGCTTTTCATATATGTTGTGTATTTGGATGTGTATATGATGCATATAAAGTTTCATGTTGATTGGATTACATCTTGATGTGTTTTGAAGCATGAAATGACAAAGTGCACAATTTGGCACCCTAATGGTGCATTCGGCCAAGTGAGTGAAATTTAGGGATTTGGTTGCTTTTGGTGTTTTGATGTTTTGAACATGCTAAGTTCATCTTAGAAATGATTTAGAATCATTCAAAATTGATTAGATCAATTTCGGACTAAAATGGACAAAATACCAAAGTAAGGGTAATTTGGTAAATTCACCTAAATATGATTTATTGAATTTTATTTCATAATTTGATTATTGGATAATTAAATAAATATGTTTATTTAATTAATCCGAGAAAAAGTTTTGAAATCGGAAGATACGATCTTCCGCCGCTTCCGCTGCGTACCGGATTATGCCCCTAAAACCCCTACTGTTGGATCCTCCTTTCTGAAGGATGATGATGGATCATGTTGTGTCGTTTGGGAACATTATGCATTCTATCACTCTGTGAGCTGGATGAACTCTCTCTTCTTTTGTTCCTCTTGTCCTTTTCCCACCTTATTTTATTATGGGCCCGTGTCATGGCCTAGTCCATTGTGTAGCATCAAAACTTGGTGAGTTTTTTGTAGAGTCTGTTTTCATATAGCAGTCCATTTCGGAAAGCTTCCACTGCAGTAGGTTGGTGGAGATCTGGAATACTTATCCTTTCTTTGTTGAAGCGAGCCACGTAGCTCCGCAATGACTCTCATTTACTATGTTGGATGGCATTGAGATCATCAGTAGTCTTCTCAAGCTTACAAGAACTTGCAAAATGTTGCACAAACTTGTCTGCTAGTTGTTGGTATGACTCAATGGATCTATACGGTAGGTTGATGAACCAGGTAAGGGCTGGTTCTGCCAACGTTTCTCCAAATCCTATGCACATTCCAGCTTCCCATTGGCTTGGTGTCAAGCCAGTTGACATCATCTTATATTTGTAGTGTACCACATGGTCGTCTGGGTCCGTGGACCCATCATATAACTTCATATCTGACGGCTAAACTTTCGTAGCAGCTCGACAGATGGGATTGTCTCCATGAATGGAGTATCTGGAATTGTTCCTGCTCTGATTTTTCTAATCGGTAGTCTCATTACCAGTAGTTTGGATATAACTGCTTCTTTGAACTCCATCATTTCCCTTCTTATGGTGGATGCAACTTGCTGTGTTTGGTCGAGTGAGGAAGTCGTCGGATTCCTCGGGCCATGGTCACTTGGTGGGTTATCATCAGCCACTCCGTTAAACGCGGGTGGGACCGCTGGATTGCCGGATTGATCTGGGGTGTCGCGATGCTGAGAAGTTGAGGAGATCTGCTCCAACTGCTTCTGTAGATTCTCGTTGAAGTTTTGCATGGTCAGGTTCTCCTCTTCCAAAGCTTGTAACTGTTCTTGAAGCATGGCTAATTGTGTCGCCATAGAGTCTAGTGTCTGTTCATTGCCAGAAGCCATTAGCAATTGTGTTGAAGGGATCGTAGACTGAGAAATCTTCGTTTGCTATAAATCGCTAAGGCCCCACGGTAGGCGCCAAATTGTGGATGCTGGTTTTCTCATGAAGTCCACAATCGAGAATCTGTCTTTTAGGGGCACTAGCGAGCCTGCAAAACGAAGGAAAATGAGCGGGGAGTACTACCCACCGGTGTGGTGGAAGCCGTAGGCTCTCCGACGCCCAAGTCAGTGATGAGGATGAGTGGAAAGTAATGAGAAGCAATGTTTGATGTTACCTTAATCTCTGTCTGTTTGCCGTGAGGGCGGTGGGTTGGAGTTTCGAGGGTGAATTGCTAAGAAAGCTCTCAATGTTCCCTCTCCCTGTCCAAGCCAAAACCTTTTCCTTTTATAAGCCCTTTGAGGTAAGCTCATTTATTCTTTCGCTCGTTGGATGCCTGAAACGGTCAATTTAATGGAGGAATTATAAGTTTGGGCGTTTTCTGATCTGGTAACTGTTGATTCTACAGGTCATTTTGGTCAAGTCATTTGTGGGTTTGGGTCGTGGGATCTCTGGGTCCAATATCAGTTTGGGCTTTATTAGAGGGTTTTTGGGTTTTTAGCTTTATGGTTGGTCTGATGGTGAAATGTCCATTGGGTTCAAATTTGACCCGTACATTAATAAATTTATCTAAATCATTCTTCAAGCATTAAATCTCCACCAAATAAGAAGAAAATGTTTAGAAAACTTATTTATGTATACAAAGATAAGATAACATCTCTTAAAAAAAAAAAAGGGTAAAAGAAAGTGGTTGTTGCCTGCTTTATTTTCTGCAACACCAATCTAAAACACTCTTGCGCATCAAAGCACTGTACAGATTGATGATCAGAAGTACTAGCAATACCATTTTTCATTTTTCTCTGACATGCAATTACAACAAAACCCTAATATTAAAATATATTAAAAAAATACATGAATGAATGAATAAAAGGACATGTTCTCTGCAAGAAGAAGACTCAGTTGGATAAAAAGAATCTAGGGTTAGAGATTTTGCTGTTGGGTTTTTTTGCACCACCTTATCTTCTCTCCCCCACATCCCATTTATTTTATCAATTATACAATGTCTTTGCATTCTATAATATTAGTATATACTATTATAAAAACAAACATACTATTATTATATTACAATAATTATTTGTATCTCCCACTTTCCTTTCTCTCTCTCTCTCTCTACATGATTTTCAACACTTGAATTTGGGAACATTTTCTTGATGCCAAATTGCAACAGTCGGTCAGTCATAGCAGCTTGGCACTTTTTGGGGTTTGTTCGCCTTCAACTTTTTAGTGCTTTACAACTCACACAAATGCACGCCAACGCCTGTATTGTTTGGAGTTGGAAGGAAAGAGTGCTGAAAGAGAAGTGTATCGGTCAGGCTAAAATTTTTGGCTATTTATTTTGCTTTGCTGGTGTCGTTGCTTCATGATATGTTCGGTGGCTTTTTGTCTTAACATGGTAAATTTTGGGCACTACGTACGCACGCATTTCTTGGGTTTCTAGTCATTAATCAAATTGCGATAAAGCAATGAGTTTTAAGAAGCCCTATACGAGTTTTTCAAATATATAATTTCTATTGATAAAAAAAATATACATATTTGTTTGTTTCTTTATTGTAATTATAAATAAAATTTTAAAATCTGATACCATGATTTTGTTTTTTTTAGTGATTTCATCAAAAAAAATGACTTATATATTGGTATAAAATAATAACACATATACCTATAAATTAATTTTTATTTTTATTTAATTTGGGACCTGACCAAATTCAAGGGCGGCCCTAGCCTACTGCCTGTATGGGTTGGCCCCAGGAGCTGCCCTGTGTGATATACTGCTTCTTAAAAAGAGCCAATAAGAAACAGCTCCTCATTGGTTTTTTTTTTTTTTTTTTTATTATTATTAAATGTAGACATGCTTGGGATTGTGGTAAATTTTAAAATAAATATGAACTAATTATGTTTGAATATGCGTGTGACGGAGTCCTATACAAACATACTGTTGAAGGAAAAAAAATTAAACAATTGCTATACTTAACGTAGCTAGCTACTCGTTTGCCTAAAGCTTCTAATGCTCCCATA
Organism: Zanthoxylum bungeanum; assembly: GCA_019454045.1. Lineage (NCBI taxonomy): Eukaryota > Viridiplantae > Streptophyta > Magnoliopsida > Sapindales > Rutaceae > Zanthoxylum > Zanthoxylum bungeanum. Next base: position 9,387 of record SKCR01004880.1, on the reverse strand, counting down.
TCATCCATACGTATTTGATGGTACTTTGGTATTTTTGAACCAAATTGGGAATAAATTGTAGAGTATATGGAGACGTGGATAGTTTCGACCGTAGTGATCTTTTGAGGATGGTCCCTCCAAAATCCAAATAACCCGTAGATGATAAATGCAAAAATTTAATCTTATATGGTTTCGTTTTGCGCGGCCTAACAAGACTGGACCAACTAAATGGTGTCTCTAGTTCCGGCAGGCCAATCTTGTTACTCCCAAATGAAAAGGCGTAGAACCAACAAAGAAAAAGCAATCTTGGAAGGAGTGAAAGTTCGCGATTAGTCTATGTAATAAAATCAATCACACAAGATCAATACAATAATTTTGGTGACGAAGTGGAAAGCTTATGCGAGTACAAAAATCACTTCAGGTATCTCGGCTACCAGCTCAATCCACTATATAGAGAAAAACTACTTACAGCGATGGTCAAGACCTATGGTGAAAACTCCACCGACTCAAATACCTCTAGACTGTAAAAACTCAAGGAACTCCTTAAGCCCGCACACCACAGTTTTCTTCTGAACCTCTAAAGTCTCTGAGTGAATTAAATCCTTACGCACGCTGGAACTCCGACTACCAATCTTCCTCCTTGAGAACTCTGAAAGATTAGGAATTTTGGGTTTGGTTGTGTTGAAAGTTTATCAAAAAGGGATTCACACCATTAATGAATAAGACAAGAAGATAAGAAGTCTTCAATGGTAGAATCAAGAAAGGTTGAAAGCTTTGAGAGATTTTGGCTCAAGGGATTTATGTTTCAACTGATGGGGATGGTGGCTACATGTTCTATTTATATGTAGGGTGAAGATTTAGGGTTTTTCAAAGTGAAAATGCTCAAAACGCGTTCAGATCAAAGTCGCGTTCGAATGATTACTCGAACGCACCACGAACGCGTGTCCACTGGAAAGACTCGTTTGAACGCTACTCGAACGCACCACGAACGCTTGCCCACGGGAAAGACTCGTTCGAACTCTACTCGAACGCACCACGAATGCTTGCTCTCTGGAATGTTTTGTTCGAACCCAACGAAGAACGTGACACAAACGCCACACATTTGAACGCTTCAACGAACGCAGCACTAACGAAAATGCTCCAGCTCTGCCAAAAACCAGTCCAATTGCTCGAAGTTCTTCAAGATAAATTACAACTCAATTGAACTTGTTTTGTCACAGATATTACCAATAAAAATGGAACTAACAAGGAGGATATGAAATCCAATTAGAGGTGAGTGTTGATTATGATTCTACCCGGAATTATAAGGAACCAGAATTGGTTCCAAAATATTAGGAACCGATTATTTCGGTCCGGTTTCGGTTCTAAAGTGGTTGAAACTGTAATCGAATTTTGATATCGGTTTTCATATTATAAAATAAAAAAAAAAATTAGTTAAAAAGTTTAAGGAAAGTCTAAATCTCTTACTTAAATATGTACATTCAACCCACCCAAATTTTAAATTAAACGTATATTGAATAAATTGAACAAAATCAATTATCAATTATTATATTTTTTTTAAAAAAACAAAAAATATGTTGAAAAATAGAAAATATAGTAACCTGAAATCGAACTGGAACCGATTAGAATCCGATAAATAGGGTAACCTATTTAATTGGATAGATTCTGGTTCTAAAATATTAGTAACCGTTTTTTTAGGTAGGAACCGATTTTGCTCACCCCTAAATTGAATCCATCTACTGATATCGGAAAGATCGTTAGTACACGTCTTAAGGCATTATTATATTATTTTATGAATGACGTAGTATTAAGCATAATATATTTTTTTCAAGAAAGGGCGTGTGATCAATTTATTCTCCTTTCTAAGCAATCCATTGCGTATCACGTCAAAGAATGAAAAGCGAAGTAGACTAAGGTCCGTTTGATATAGCTTTTAAAATAGAGTTTTTTCAAATAAAGCTTTTACTCTAGTAGAGTTTTTAGAGATAGAGTTTTTGATTAAAAAAAAAAAAAAAATTAGTTAAAAAGTTTAAGGAAAGTCTAAACCTCTTACTTAAATATGTACATTCAACTCACCCAAATTTTAAATTAAACGTATATTGAACAAATTGAACAAAATCAATTATCAATTATTATATTTTTTTTTTAAAACAAAAAATATGTTGAAAAATAGAAAATATAGTAACCTGAAATCGAACTGGAACCGATTAGAATCCGATAAATAGGGTAACCTATTTAATTGGATAGATTCTGGTTCTAAAATATTAGTAACCGTTTTTTTAGGTAGGAACCGATTTTGCTCACCCCTAAATTGAATCCATCTACTGATATCGGAAAGATCGTTAGTACACGTCTTAAGGCATTATTATATTATTTTATGAATGACGTAGTATTACAATTACATAATATATTTTTTTCAAGAAAGCTCGTGTGATCAATTTATTCTCCTTTCTAAGCAATCCATTGCGTATCACGTCAAAGAATGAAAAGCGAAGTAGACTAAGGGTCCGTTTGATATAGCTTTTAAAATAGAGTTTTTTCAAATAGAGCTTTTACTCTAGTAGAGTTTTTAGAGATAGAGTTTTTGATAAAATAAAAAATAAAAATTAAGTGTTTAGTTGTGAATGAGAACTTTTTTTAAAAATTATAAAATTATTTTATTAGATAATTTTTTTTAAAGTTGCGTTATGAAAGAAATAAAATAATATTACTAAATGAAATAAAAATATTATAGTCTTTTAAAAAAACATTTCAAGCTCTACTCCCATTTTAGGCTTTTGTTAGTAGAGGTAAAATAATTTTCTTAAGCCTAAAAAATTCAACTTAAAATGCAATTAAACACCACAAATTTTTTTTAGCATAAAACCTCAAGTTTTTAAATAAAGGCAAATGATTAGAAAGAAATTCTGAAAAACTACTAGCTAGTAAACTTGTAAATCTGTTTATGCAAAACAGCCGTCTCAGACAACATTTTATTTAGCACTGCCATCCAAAAGTTCATTAACACATAATTTATTACAAACACATGGGTAGAAAATATGATTGTTTATACTCATTTAAATCATTCTATTTAATATGAGATTCTAATATTCCACCACACTTGACAATTAACACAATGGCTCATCATATCCAATTAGGTGACTTTATGTATATTGTTTTTGGGTACGTAGATGAAGTCGCTCTATACCCAATATCAAAATTGATATGGTACGTCTGATCTTATATTGTAGTTGGTGTATATACGTTGTTACAAACTCATAGATGAAACTTATTCTTAAAACTGGCATGTAAGGAGAGGATGTTGGTCACTCCATTCATTTATATTATCATTTATATTATTTTATTTCTATATGGAATTTGAGATTCTAAAGAGTTCATTGAAGTTGTACATTTTCTTCCACTCCGAACTATTTGCAATTATCGTTTACACTCATGCTTCAACCATTCCACCTCCATAAATAAGGTACAATATTTTTGTTACATGGAAGTGAGAATAATAAGAGATGCATTTCTTCCAAGTCTGTGTAAAGAACAAGCGTATATGATCCAAGGCCTTCCCGTATATTTGCCATTTTATGCCCAATTTAAATGCCAGCAGGTACCTCTTTTTGGGCCACCGACTATCCAATGGGCTTATAAATTTTTCCAACATATTTTTTCCCTTTTTTTCTTTTATTAAATTTCTTTGAAGGTGTTTTTTAATTTTCTTTCTTTTTAAATCGAAAGCATGAGGTTCTTTTATATATGCTTAATTATATTACAATCAGGGTCAACTAAGATATAAAAGAATAACGAAATTTATCTTACACTGATAGAAGATTAAAATCGATCAAATAAATTGATGATTAATCCTTGTCATCGTCAATTTTCACGAAACATTTGTTCTAGTGAACGATTTATGGTGCATTATGGGTTCTCCACGTCCCAAACAAAGGGGAGGATAAAGGTTCTAATTAAATTTTAACTAATTTATTTACAAAATTTATATTATTAATTGTTGGCTCCCAAATTTAAAATTCATTCATTGTAGTTCTATGTTGATCAAAATATACAACAATGATAGTTAAATTATTATTTTAAATTAAAATTTTGATTTAATAAAATAACTTTTTTCATATACCACATATCTTTTGATTGATTTAAAATTAAAATTATATATTTATTGTATACGGAGATAGACCCGGTCACGATTCCGGTTCGGAACCGGAACCGAACCGGTTGGAACCGAAACCGTGGCCGACCTGTTCGGTTGGGGTTCGACCCCAACTCGAACCGGTGGAACCGTAACCCCAACGGCTAGTAGCCGTTGGGGGAGGGCAGAGAGCTAATAACGGTAATAAAACGGTTATATTTAGAGGCATTTTTGGTATCAAAAAAATTCTAAAACTCTATAAATATGATTCATTTTTCATTATTTCAACACACCAAATTCTCAACTCTCTCAATTCCTACAATTCTCTTATTCTCAATCTCAATTCAATTAGTTATTATCATTCGCAATTAGTCAATTTTTTTTTTATTTTTCTTACTTATTTCTTAAACGAAAAATGGCAAGCTCATCTGAGAACATCATGTCAAATATACCAACCCAAGAGAGCGGCCTTAGTGTCGGTGCACAATCACGGAGAAGAGAAGTTAAGGCTCGTTCCTCGGATGTTTTCAGAATTCATTTTCATTTAGAAAAATTAAACGATAACAGTTCAAGAGCGATTTGCAACTATTGTGGGGTTACCTACAAATTTTCTGGTGGATACGACAATATGATCAAGCACCTGGAAAGACATCATCCCGTTGAACTTGGAATTGATACGACGCAAACTCAAATGGTTAGGTACACATCATCTAGTAGGTGTACGAGTGCGGTAGATTTATTTAAATATTCTGATGCAAAAAATAGATAAAAGTTTGCGAAATTAACTTGTATGACACATCTTTCTTTAAGCTTTGGTGAAAAACTTCACTTTACTAATTACGTGCATAATGCTTTAAATCCTTCTGCATGTAGAATGATTCGAAACACAACAAAACGTCATATTTTTAAATTATATAAAGATGGTAAAATTATTTTAAATGAAATATTTAAAGAGATGAAAAGTCGTATTTCTATATGTTCTTATATTTGGAGTGACCATTGGCAAACACACTCATACATGGGCGTGACTTGTCATTGGATTGATGCATCATTTACCATGTAAAAACGACTTATTGCATTTAGAGTTTTTGATGACCAACATACTGCACAAAATATTTATAGAATGATGAAGGTAATTTTTTATAAATATGGTTTAGTAGATAAAATTTTAACAATTGGATTTGATAATGCATCTGCAAATACTGCATCCATCAATGATTTAAAATCCTTATGTCAACCAAATTTAGGGGGTCGATTTTTTCATATTCGTTGTACATGTCATGTCCTTAACTTATGTGTTCAAGACGGTCTAAAATTATTATCACCTTTCTTTGATCCTATTAAAATGACACTTAATTGTATTTGGTCATATTCTCAAGTTAGGAGAGAATGGACGAAGTTTTGTAAAATAAATGGTATTAAACCGATTAAATTTTCAAGAGATGTTCCAACACGTTGGAATTCAACTTATTTTCTTTTATGTCAAGTATTTCAATACAAAGATGCATTATGTAGTTTTTTTTTCTCAACATGTTCAAAATGTCACACTTTATCCTAGTCAATGAGATATTTGTGAAAACATTTTAGATATTTTAAAATTTTTTAATGAAGCTTCTTTAACTTTTAGCGGTGTTTATTATCCAATAGCACATTTATTTCTTCTTGAAAGTTTGAATATTGTTGGTGCTCTCGATGAACATGCTGAAAGTAGCGATCATAATGATATTGTTTTCTTAGAAGCCATTACTGTTATGAAGGTAAAATTGTTGAATTATTTTAGAGACATTCTTTTACTTTATCTTATTGCTGCTGTTTTTGATCCTAGATTTAAATTAGAAGGTTTGAATGATGTTTTACAAGCTTACTATGGTTATTTAGGAATATTAGATGAAATTGATATTACAAGAATAATAACGAAATTAAGAAATGATTTAATTGAGTTATTTAATGATTATATTGTAAGATATAACTTAGGAACATTAGGTGAATCTAGTAGTAGCGAACCGGTAATTCAAACAAGACTTAGCGCATGGGATCATTGGTTATTGCAACGAAATAAAAAAGATAGGGATACGACAACTAATAACCCTAATTATATAATTATTTATCTACAAATTTCGAGTTTCCTAATGAAAGTTTAGTTAGTAAAAATTTTAAAATTCTTGACTGGTGGAACCGACATCAAAATATATATCTTGTTTTATCAATTATTGCTAAAGAGATATTGGCAGCACCTATTTCCACCGTTGCGGTTGAGCAAGCCTTCAGCTTGGGAGGCAATATATTGGAAGCTAGACGATCTTCATAACATCCAAGCACTCTAGAAGCAACAGCTTGTGTGGATGATTGGACTCGAGCTGATCCGAGACAACAAGAAGATGCCCCCGATGATTTTGAAGATTTGTTCGATAATGCATCTGCAACAACAAGTGCAAGTGCAAGCGGAATCGGAGCTGAAGGATCAACTGATAATGATGTTTGATAATTATAAAATTGTTAATTTACAAAGGGGAAATATCTTAAAATTGTAATGGAACTACGTGAGCTTTGATTCCTCTCACCCCTGGAGGATACGTAGACAACTTAAATTTTTTAAAAATTTAAGCTCAAGCTCTTCAATGTAATAATTTTTTTTTTATTTATTAAATTAATCTCATTTATTTTAATTTATTTTCGAAATTAAAAAAAAAATGTTCGAACCGAACTGATCGGTTCTGGTTCGGTTCAAGGTTCCGGTTCCATTTCAATATGGAACCGGAAACCGGCCGGTTCGGTTCGGTTCCAAACCGGAACCGAACCGCCGGCCGGGTCTACACAGAGAGAGTACATCTATCATTATTCTTGAATATAAAGTTGTACTAATATTTGGTACATGCTATAGCATGGAGAGCTATAGAAAGTCATAAATCCTTCTAGATATACATAATTAATATTCTCATTATGAAATCAATATTTTATAAATTGTCTATAAAGTGGTGTACAATAAAATGTTAAGGGGAAATGTCAAAAAGTGTGTGTTCTCTTCAAGAAGACTAAATGAAGCAAAGCAACCATATGTCTCTTCAAATCTATTTATCTTTATTTTCCTTTCTATTTTTTTTAATTTATTTTTCAGAAACTTTGGAAAAGATAGTTATGTGGTCCAATAAGGTTTATAAGCAACACAGAATCGACCTTCCTTTTTTTTTTTTTTTTTTTTTTATTCTCTTTTTGAAACGAAAATCGACATTCCTTAAAAGCATCTTTTACTGGATGATCCGTATCCACTTTTAAGACCCAGAATCCACCCACTTTTCTACCCCCGCTCCATCCGTCTTGGACTATACTGGATCACTCGTGCAGTTTCTCGTCACGTGACACCTCTCATAAAGACAAAGCTAGCCCTAGATTGGAGTATATAATCAATTAATCATAAAACTTTGGTGTTCAACTGGAATTTATATTTATATTTTTTACCAGTTATAATTAATAATTATTAAATAAAAATTTATATATAATTAAATTTTAATCATTAATTACTAATAATTTATATATTATAAAAAATTTAACACAATATTAAATTCAAATTAATAATTATAATAATATTTTGAGTTAGGGGCTTTCTCTTTCATATTTGTGTACACGAGACGACAAAGATATATGAAGAATATTTATCACTCTATAGCAGAGTCGTACTCATAGACACTAACAAGAGCAACAAAGCCATAAAAGAGTTAGGGTTTTTAGTTTTTTTTTTTTTTTTTTTTTAAATCTACCATTCAACAAGGAGCGAAAGCTTTCTCTCTATTTCTTTCTTTCTGGGTATCGTCTGGGAAGAAGGAAAGAAAGAGCTTGGAATTAGAGATTAGAGAATAGGAGGTAAGAGGGATATAAGGGTGTTGTTTGATGGTAAAAGATTTAGGATTTGGTTGTCAGGTCTTGGATTCGAATTATGATGATGTATTTCATATATGAGTTTGAAATCGTTGGAGATTTTACATGTTCCACTAAAGCTCGAATTGTAATTTGGCAACAAGATTTCCAACCTCAAAAAAAAAAATAAAGGAAGAGGGATCTAAAGAGATATTTTGAAGATGGTTCATATCAGAAACTTGCAGAAGGAAAACTCAAGGGTTTCTGGTCCGCAGAAGAGAAGAAGTATAGAAGCCTTGATAGATACATCATACATTCAAACAAACATTTTTGGTCACTTCTCTTCCCATTCGCTATCATCAAATAGAATTTGAATTCACCTAAATTTTTCATAATTTTATATTACACCTACTCTAATAATAATATATGGTTAACATTAATTTATATATAAATTACTTATAATCTCATAATCAATCACGTACACTTCCTTATAAAAAAAATTCAGTACAAAATTCATTTATTGAATCCAGGTCTAATCAAATAATCCATTATTTTATTTTATTTTTAACTTTTTAAATTATTTGTTCGTTTCTAAAATCTTAAAACTCTGTATTTTGTTGCGTATGACTGACAGACAGTTCATACCTCATAGAAACGAGAAAAATAAAGATTATAACCATCCATCATTAAACCAGATATGATAACCTTCTTTTTCATAAATCATAGTTTTGCTTTCTTTTTGACAATAATAGTGATCATAATTACACTTCTAATTATAATGATTTTAAGGAACGTTTGTCTGCTGATTTTTATTTTACTAATATTAATAATTGTTTGGTTTTTTAATTCACAAAAGATGTAGTATTTTTAATAAAGGGAAACGTTAAGTATGTTTCAAGGACAAGAATTCATTTAAGGAAATTTTTGATAGGAAAAAGAAAAAAGAAAAAATTAATATTTTAATAATTTTTTTAATTCTACATATAATTAATGTCAAATTTTACTTAACGTATGTACTACTCATTAGCATAACCCTTAATCAAAAGCATGGTTGTACACTTGTACGTAACATTAATGGGACTTATCAGAGAAAGCACTAGAGACACCGTAAGGGACCAGCTATGAATATGATCTGAAACCATTCACAGCTTTTTTGGTTAATTGAACTGAGAGAAAGTTATATTAAGACAAACAAACACAGACTCTCTCCTGCATTAATGTAACTGGACATAAAAATCACGAAGGAAGAAAAAAAAAGTAGGGAAAAAGAATAAATCTGGGAAAGAGCAATAAATTGCACCAATGAAATCGAAGAACATCAAACGATAAAAGATGTTGTTGACGCAAATTTAAACTTGCTTTGATCTTCACTCTAACCAAAACCCACATGCATTCATAGCAGTGGGTAACAAAGATAATACCGA